>JAJOOJ010010160.1:0-14046 GCA_029582625.1 Solanum boliviense
ATTGTTTTATCTTTAACAAGCTAAGTTGTTTACACTGTTTTACAAGCTTTATATATTGCATGTGTCGTATTGCTTTATATATTGAGTTCAGTTATTCAGGAGTTAAACAGAGCCAAGGTAAGAGTTCCTTTGTACTCCTTTCAAGCTTGAGTTGTGGTTTAGCTTTCCAGCTCGCATACTCGTACATTCAATGTACTGATGCCAGTTGACCTGCATCTTATGATGATGCAGATACAGGTACCCAGGGCTAGCATCCGGTTCGCCGTTGATCCAGTTGAGTACATCAGAGTCAGTGGTGAGCCTCTTTGTGTTCCGGAGGACTCGATTACGTTGTTCTCTCATTTTTGTTTTATTAGGGTGTTGCGGGGTCTGTCCCAACATCCATCTCAGTATTATAGAGGCTTCATAGACAGTCAGTCAGTTGGTTTGGAGTCTCTCATCTATGTATATATGTAAATATTCTATTTTGAGACTCGAGATGCCTTTTTGGCCAGATTTTTATTTCAGTCAGGTTGTTTTAAAACCTTGCATTGTATTAAGTTTTCCACTGAGTTAAGAAGGCCAGCCACGCCCAGGGTGTAGGCTCGGGGCATGACAATAATAACACATACTACCCAACCCATGCTACCCCACCCCCTTTCTTCTTCATCTTTTTCCCTACAACATTTCATTTCCTAAACCACAAAAACTCAATATCTTATCAAATTATTTACCGATTAACTTTTTTTTTTAAAAAAAATTCATATCTAATACATGAGAGAAATATATATAGAGAGAGACACATACACGAGTGATGAAGAAGCGGAGTTTGTTGACGGATAATCATTTCAAAATCAATTGTAAAAGAGAAATCAAGAGGACCTAAATTAATTTTATGGAATTCTTTGATATTATTTTTTATAAGTTAAATGAGTTTACATTTTAATTTTGAGTGGTGATGTTTGTTTGATGGTGGCCGGAAATGGAGCTATCGGCTAAAACTTTTTACTCCAAGGTCCAAAAATCTTCTTTCTTCTTTTGTTTTTGAGGATCCAATGTAGTTGGCTTTGAAAACCTAGTTGAGGTGAACAAGACGATCGAAAGCGGGGGTGGGGGGCTTTTTCTTTTTGCGATTAAAAAATTATTGTTTTAAAAAATATTTAATTTTTTTAAGTCATTTATAATGCTAAAAATCAAGAAAAAGCAAAGTTTTCTTGAAAAAATAAAAATAAAAATAAAAATATGATTTTAGATATCTTCACGCGCCCAAGGAAAGTGAAAAACACTTTTTCGGCCATATCAACATTTGTGTTTAATAGGTATACATTTTGAACAATTTAGATGTTCAATAGGTACTAGCCCTAGTTGAGGTGTCTAAATGAAATATACGGATAACTTTAAGGGGCGGTAGATGAATTAAGCCTTTAATTTTTAATATGGTACGTGGGGGTTATGTGAACATTTAATAATTTAAATATGAATTTTGCAAAAATAATGATAGCTTAGATTGATATCAATCTATTTACTGAATAATTTATCAATAATTGATCGGATCTTTTTTCTTAGATTATAGATATGTGAAATCCGTGATCCAATAAAATGTTGAGTTTATTTTGAGTTCATAATCAAATACTATATAATAAAATTTTCATAAATTCCATAAGCAAATTAAATAAATATAGTAATCTTACCTTCCCAAATGTGATGATAGTTCAATATTCTCCTTAATAAATGCGTTTCCGTTAGAAAATATTATTGAACGTTTATTGGAAACAGTTCTTTATATTAAGGAATTCATTTATAAGGTAGCGTCAGTGGATATTAAGAGATTGAGTAGAGGCAAAACTATTGGAAACAGTTCTTTATGCATTACAAAGGGCTGCTATAAACATATTTGGAGTTTTGCCTCGAGTTTAGTGAAAACTTTCGAAATAGTCAAATACAGATAGGTCATAGGTTTTTCCTCTCTTGAGTAAAAAAATTTCACATAAAACTCTTATATTGGTTTAGTTTTTTTCAATTTATTTGAAGGAATGCAAATATATTACACTCAAAAAGTGCGGATGGCAAATCTAATAAACTATTAAGTTAATTAACACTAATTATATTTTTAATCATGCTCCATTAGGTTCAGTTTCAAATAAGATTGGGCTTAAAGAAATCATAAGTGGAGAACAAATATATTATGAATTTCACATTGTAACGATCTGAACCGTCGTTATTTAGGCAAAGCAGAAATTCAGGAAATTCTAGGCCACTGTCCCGCCAGGGCGGGCTAGATGCCGCTAGGGTGGCAGCGCCACAACGGGGTAAGTAGTCGCCATGGCGGGAAAGGCGAGACAAAATGTCATGGTCGAGTTATTGTTAGGTGATATACATCATGGAATACTTGTATGTGATGATTGTGATTCTATGATTGTGTGATATATGCTTGTTCTTGCTTTCTTATGATACGTGTATGTATGCGAATGTTGCATTATTGATCACATAAACTTTGAAAGAGGATATATAAATGTTGAATGCAATGAATCACTTTTTGATTGTATGATTTTGAGAATGTATTCTGTGATTGTGATTGTGGCTTGTTGAATGGATCGGGTGTTGTGTTCCAACACACTAACTTGGATAGGTTGCCACGTTTCGGCATAAATATGGGATCGATTTCCACATTTTGACATAATCATTGGATCGGGTACCACGTTCTGGTATGCTAACTGTTTGAGTTTGGGTTCAATGAGAGGACCAATTATGTGATATAATTGTGATATTTGAGAATCATGAAATTGAACGTGGTTCGTAATGATAAATGATATTGTAATTCTCGGAGTGTTTATATGGTTATGAGGACTTATATCTGATTGTTCTTTTGTGTTGAGTGAATTTGTTTCGTAACGTGTTGTCGAATGAATTGGGATGGAAAAGGGTTGAAGGGTCTAAATAGTTGAGAGTAAGGGCTGTCCGTGTGTTGTAAGAGTGAGAAATGGGGGTAGTGTACTTGAGGTAATCGTTTAGGTGGATTTCACCTTGGAGAAATGAATTCTTGGTTGGTAGTTTGAAAGCTTGTGGTAATGTCCTATGTGGCAAGGACGAGGTAACTTAGAAGAGAAAGTAAAGGGTATGTTGGGGGTTGTTAGTCAGAATGGTTGTAATGCGTATTGTGGACTTTTAGACGTGTTAGAATCGCTAGGCTGTGATCAAGAACCTAGTAAGTAGGTTGGTTAGGAAATAGTTGGTGGTAAAAGTGCTAGTGTAATTCTGAGGTAGTTGGAGAGAGGGTAAAGGTGGAGAAGCGATGGATGCTATGACATGTTTTACTAGTTGGTTTCTTGTATTATGCGGTGGCGTCGGGTTGACCGATAATGCCTACCAGTACGTGTGTTTTGTACTGATACTACTCTTGCTATATCTTTTTGGCATAGTCTGGATGCAGGGTCAGTGATGTTTCATTAAGTAAAGACGAAGAGAATATCCAGCAGCTTTTATTTTTCTTCCACATGGTGGGAGCTATGCCATTTATTATATTGTCCAGATTTTTCTCTTAGTAGCTCTTGTACCTGTTTAGACTAGATCCTTGTGGGATGTTAATTACTTTACAAGTGTTAACCCAAATTTGTTTAAGAAGGTTTTCATATAAAAACTTTATGATTTCATTTATATTTGTTTTTCATTAATTTTCTTCATGTTTTGACTATTGGGATATGTGGGTTCTCCTACTTAGGTGTTAGAGTGGGTGTCCGCACTACCTAGTGGGTTGGGTTGTGACAAATTAGTATCAGAGCCCATGTTACCGGTCTCCCAGTACAAGAGCAAAATGAGGAATAAACTCATGCGGATGAGTATGTTGACGTTCACACCTAATCTTTAGGAAGCTATGAAGCATTCTAGAAATTTGTCTCATTCTTTCTCTCCTTCCGCACGAAGTGTCACTTGTGGTATCAGTTGAGTCCAATTAGTATCTCCCGATTCTAATTGGTATCTCACCGAAGTGGACTAGACGTCATGGTTACAACTAAAGGGACACAATCAAAGTTAATTGGAACTGAGAAGGTTCCAATTGGTATCTGGACTTAGGGGTTGTATCCATAATGGTCATCTATGGAATGAACTAACTAATAAGGTGAAATTTTTGTGATGTGTAGATTGTAACTGTGAATGTTTGCTTCTTGTCGTTTGAACTAACTGTGACTGTGAAGGTCTGTTTTAGGTGTCTGAATTAACTGATGATATGAAAAGTATTTTTGCGGGGTGTGTTGTGGCATGATTATGTGCACAGTGTTGCGTGTCTGGATTTGATATGTGTAATATGCTGGCTGAATTGTTGAAATTATTTAAGTATAACTACTTGAGAATCGTGAAACCCGTTGAGGGAAGAAGTCATAACTAAGTTTAGTGCGAGGGTCTAGATAATCTACGAGTGATTCGTAAGACGAAAACTTGACGTGTGTTGCGACCAATGAATAATCGTGTGAATGTCAGGGTGTATCCTGGGAACGAGTGAGTTGTAGTGCTGAATGTGACGTGAAATAAATCATGGAGTGTGTATCGTTAAGATTGACTCGGGGTAGCTAATGATTATCCTAGCTAAGGGGATTATTCCAAAGGTCTTGAGTGAAGTTGGGAACTTTGGTGGAATTGAGAAAAGAGGAAAAACCCAAAAAAAAATTGGTCCGGGGATTCTGTTTCCGTCTGAGCCACTGGAGTGGGATATTTTCGCTAGGGAGGGACTGCCAGGGCGAGACGGGACGAGGCAGTACCTTAACTTGCCTTCCCTTGTTTTTCCCAATTACCCAAATCATATCCGGACTAATCCCTACAATCCAATCACTGTTTAGCAATCGAATAATTATAACCTTAACATTTAAATAATTATTGGCTGCATCATACAGGAAAAACAAGCATCCGTATGCTTACAAAAACATCAGGAAAGGTGAAAAGAAAATAAGTTTTGTTCGAAATACAAGCCCAAGAAGGGCGAAAGGAAAACCAAATCAAGGACTCTGGGAGGTGTCAATATTTGAGCATAGATCCTCCGGATGTACCAGACCGGTCGCTGCCTTATCCATGAAAAATGAAATGGTTAAAATCCCCTTCTCGATCTAGGGAAGCTCCTGATCAGGGGCGAAGCAAGTGAATATGGCCCTTACGGCTTTCCATATTTGGACCATCAGACGATCTTTCTCCAGACCCTTCCTCCTCTCCTGACGCAACTCGCGATAGAGCGTCTCGACCTCTAGGGCAGTGCTGGTGGAACCGGAGTGAAGTTAGCAAAGCTACTCCCCAACCTCTTTTGGACGGCCGCAAGATCCTCCTTGACTTGTGCACCTGAGAGTTGGGCCTCGTCGTCCGAATCCATGGTCGCCTTACTACTGCTAGCCCTACCCGTTCTCCTCTTCTTACCCCTGGAAGTAGAACCTGACCTGATCAAAAGATGGTGGAAAGGGGGATCCATGAGTAATACCTCATCAGTTGCCCAGTAAACCTGATCCCGGCGCGCAGGCTCAATCAGGGTGTCCCTCAGCCAACCCAGGTCCATATCTCGCAGCTTAGCCTCATACTCAGCATTCAGAACCTCGGGCAACTCTAGAGCCTCGTTGATGGTTGTGGTAATAAGGGGGATATCAACTCTGCAGATACGTATGACGGGGTGATGATCGTCCCATTGCACAGTAGGCGGGACAACATAGAATTCTCTCATCCAAGTGGAACGTGCATCCAGGGGATCCTCAGTCAGTGGAGTCCATCTGAACTCCATTAGGCGAGCATAAAAGGAATGCGCCTTCTCCTCCAGCTCAAGTAAAACAAAACCTCTCTCGCAACAGAACCCTGTATTTCTATTGTCGTGATGACTTTCCAGACTCGTGGCATCGGGGAACCAAACGAAAGGTAGGTTTTCCTCATTTAGCCCTGCCATTTAGAAAAACCTGCAAGGATTGGAAAATATACGTTAGAACTGCGTGAGACTGGACACTAGCTGGGCAAGGGGACTCATGCTACTGTTTCCCCAGTTCCGCTGCAACAATGAAATAGCCCTCCAGGGTGGGATGATAAAGGCCACCATAGCGGGATGAAGTTTGCCAGAGCGACCTTCATCTGGGGCGAACAATAGGCGTGATCATGGCTCATGTTCGTCCCAAAATCCACGTTTTCAATAGAATTCCAGCAAATCAGAGAATTTTAACTACTCTAGAACTTAAATATGTAATCATATTAGCAAAATAACCCCGAAATAATGTCCAAATCCAAGTTTCTCATCAAGAGACCCTTCAACTTCCCCCACCCATTTTGGTACCGATTTAACCATATTTTTATAAAATCCTTACGCCCAGGACATTGTGGAGACTTTAGGGACATAAGGGAAGTGCCCATGCTACGTTTTCCTAAAAAATCAAGCAACCTAGTTCATTTTCGAATAACTACCCGAAAACCGTTTCTAATCGATTAGGTACCAACATGCAATTATTGTTAATCAAGTACGAAAGTAAAAAGTGTAGAAAACTAGAATATTACTTGTGTTTCGACGTTTGAGGGAGAGTGATCGAGAGGATTTTTGGGAGAAATGGGAAAAATGTTTCCCTTTTCCCTTTTTATTATTTCCCAAACTCCCGCCTCAGCGGGAGATCCTCACCACATCGGCCCTTCCTCAGCGGGAGGGCTGCCGCCCAGGTAGGCCAGGCTGTGTAATTTCAACGCATTTGTTTCTTCGTGTGTTGCCTCAAATTTCTTCTAACCCTTGGGGTATAGTACCTTTCGTGTGTAAATATTTGAAAAGTTACCATTCCTCATGATTTCGTGATGGCCTAATTTGTTAGTTTGGAAGTACTCCGAAATAGGACGTGTGATTATCCGTGCACTAATCATTCGGGGATGAACGAGGGGTAAATTGATATATATTGTAACGACCTGAACCATCGTTATTAAGGGAAAACTAGAAATTCAGGAAATTCTAGGCCACTGTCCCGCCAAGGCAAGCCAGATGTTGCTAGGGTGGCAGCGCTATAGCAGGGTAAGTAGTCGCCAGGGCGGGATAGGCGTGACAAAATATAAATAACGCAAAATCTTATTTCCTCCTTCTCCTTAAAATACCTATATTAATTGTAAAACACTCTCGAAACCCCCAAAAAGCTGCTCTAAGCTTGAGAAAGATGGAAAGAGAGAATTCTAGCATAAGGATGTCGATGGATTGCGGATTTCCAATCAAGATCACTATTACGAGTTCCAGAAACAAGAATCGAAGAACAAAACTCCGTGCAGCTACTTGGCGCCCAGGTAGGCTAAGTTTTATTAATTTAGTAGCTATAATTTGTGCTCTCTTCATTGTATTATGATAACCAATGGTAGAATTCATGTGCAGGCCTTCGTGCACCGAACAAGAGATGATTAAATTATAGGAAAAAACCTTAGATGACGAACTAGGGATGAGTATAGTCGAGTTTTTGTTAGGTGATATACGTCATGGTATACTTATCGGTGATGGTTGTGATTCTATGATTGTGTGATATACGTCTTGCTTCATTATGATGTGTGTATGTATGCGAATGTTGCATTATTGATAACATAAATTGTAAAAAAGGATATATGAATGTTGAATGCCATGAATCACTTCCTGATTGTATGATTTTGAGAATGTATTCTGTGATTGTGATTGTGATTGTGGCTTATTGAATGGATCGGGTGTTGCATTTCGTCACACTAACTTGGATAGGTTGCCACATTTCAGCATAAATATGGGATCGGTTGCCACAATCTGGCATAATTATTGGATCGGGTACCACGTTCCAGTATGCTAACAGTTTGAGTTTGGGTTCCATGAGAGAACCAATTACGTGATACAACTGTGATATTTGAGAATCGTGAAATTAAACGTGGTTCATAATGATAAATGATCTTGTAATTCCTCGGAGTGGTTATATGGTTATGAGGACTTATAACTGATTGTTCTTTTGTGCTGAGTGAACTTGTTTCGTAACGCGTTGTCGAATGAATTGGGAAGGCAAAGGGTTTAAGGGTCGAAATAGTTGAGAGTAAGGGTTGTCCATGTGTTGTAAGAGTGAGAAGTGGGGGCAGTGTACATGAGGTAATCGCTTAGGTGGATTTCACCTTGAAGGAAGGAGTTCTTGGTTGGTAGTTTGAAAGCTTGTGGTAATGTGCTATGTGGCAAGGACGAGGCAACTTAGAAGAGAAAGTAAAGGGTATGTCGGGGGTTGTTGGTCAGAATGGTTGTACTGCGTATTGTGGACTTTTCGACATGTTAGAATGGCTAGGCTGTGACCAAGAACCTAGTAAGTAGGTTGGTTGGGAAGTAGTTTGTGGTAAGAGTGCTAGTGTAATTCTGAGGTAGTTGGAGAGAGGGTAAAGTTGGAGAAGCGATGGATGCTATGACATGTTTTACTAGTTGGTTTCTTGTATTATGCTGTGGCATCGGGTTGACCGATGATGCCTACCAGTACGTGTGTTTTGTACTAATACTACTCTTGCTATGTCTATTAAATAAATAAAGTTATATGATACTAGTGTTATTGATACATAATAAAATTTAGTGGATTTATCGGAATGTACACAAACTACATCAGAGTTTTACAATCATAAAAAAAGAACATGAAAAGTACAATTTGTTTTTGTTCCATCAATCACATCAACACGAAAAACTAATCATAAAAAAACTAAATGACACCAATTTTTATTCATTTCATTACTAATATTACTATCCGCCTTTCACACGATCCTAAGTTATAAAATTAGATTAGATTATTATTGAATAATAGTGTCATTTTTTTAAAAAAGAATCATAATTAATTTAATAATTAATCATCTTTTCAAAAAAATTCTAAAATTCTATATAAAATTCTTTAGTAGAAAGAATTTGTTAAAAATATTTTTCACTTCCATTTAAAACTTTTCGACCTTATATAAAAAAACTTATTTAAATTAAAATTTTAAAAATAAATAAGAAAAGGACAAAATATTGGTAATATATGAATTAATGAGCATGTAGATGTCATAAGTTCTTTTTCTTCCTTCCTCTAAAATTTACTTGTTTCTTAATGTAAGTTGTTTATAATTTTATTTATATAAGTAAAAAAAATGAAATGAAACAAAGAAAAAATCAAATAAATGTACATTATTGATGAGATCAAATTCCCTAGTATCTTTTTGTTTTTTGGCACTTACATTTTTCTTTTCATTTATTTTTTTAGTATATAATCATTCAATTTTCTATGTAACATCAATATTTCAGATATTATATGAAGAAAGAAGAAGAGAGAAGATATAGAACTTGTAATATGATTGATGATACACAATCAAATCATAAAAGTAACAGTACAAAATTATTTTGTTATATTTCATGAATTCAATACTAATTATTATTAATTTGACTGTACCGAAATAAGTGTTATCTATATAGGAATATTAAATGAAAAATACATCAATATTAATTCATTAGAGACAAAAATAAATAAATTTAAAAGAGCTTTTTGGTATTGAATGGAAAATGACCATAAATAAAATGAAAAGATGTGATGACCCAGAAGGTCATTTTTTGAAATTTTGAACTATTTGTTTAACTTGAGTTAACTAATCGATAGTTAGCGGGCTAAAGTGATCATTTATTTAAGACCCTATACCATTAGAGCAATGTGTTAAAAATAAATTAAAGTTAAATAGGGTTTAATAAAATAAATTTCTTTTCCTTTTCATTCTTTGCACGAGTTCATGCGGCGTCCCACTATCAAAACTAAAAACGGAGATGAAGAAAGCAGTTAACAAAGATTGTTCAGGTAAGGTTTAATTAGAATTCTCATCTTTGTATACGTGTTGGTCTATCTACGTAGTAATTTCTTAAGAATCGGATAGAAATTCATAATAATGATTATTATATTAATGAAGTGAAGATGAGGAATTTAAATTTTAGAATCTTTAAGCCATATGTGGCTGCCGCATGTGTTGGTGGGTATGGTGTCTTTAAAGGTGATAATTATTACTACGAAAGGATTTGTTATACTATTATTTACCTAGCTACTATTGAAATAGTTCTCTGGATTAGGACTTTAACAAATTAGTATTTTATTCTCTGATTGGAACATTAGCTTAAGGATTTGGGGATAAGTGGTATGAATAATTATGGCATAGGGGAGGACACCGTGAGTAATAGTTAAGGATAGTATATATGAAAGGAAATTGGTATAATTCTTGAATCCTGCAAATTGTTTCATTGTTGGAAGTTATTTGGAGGCTAGTTGAGACAAATTAGTGGCTGGCATTAGAGAAGGCAGTGAATGATAATAAAAAATAAAATTATTGGATAGAAGTATTGGATGAGAGAATAAGGTATATTGTTGTATGTTTGTACCGTGAGTTTGTTCTGGAAATTTAAAGGTAAGTATCGGGGGTTAATTGAATAAGTAATGGTGAGCCAATCATTGGTTGGAATAAAGGGTGTCAAAAAGGAAGGAAAAATGAATAAATATATGATGGTGAAATGTTAATTGGCATCAAGAATTACGAACTTGATTATAAAGTCTAGCGAATTTTTAGGTCAAGGCTAAACCTATATATAGTGATATGGGAGTTGTTAGTTTCGAAATCTTATTGTGAATATGTACTTGAATAAATTGCATTGATTTGGGAGCTCAACGAAAAGGGAAGGCTCAAGGCTCGGAGTGATTGTTTGGTTATTTGAGGCAAGTGGATTTCTAAACCCTTGTTAAGCGTATGGAATTCGTGTATTTCCTTGTGGTATATGTTTGGGAGTAATGAGAATTGGTGATGGGTTGATTTGTCCATGTTGAATAATTCTAGTGATGGAAAAAGGGTAATAAAATGGCTTGTTGTTTATTTGTTAATGTTGTGTCACGATTGTATTGTTGTGAATTGTACATTGATATTAAATTGGTCATCTCCTCATTATTTGTGTGAGCATGTTATTTGCATTGTTCTGAGACATGGTTGTGATAAGTGTTATGTGATAAGATGATGTACCATTTCGAGGGACGTATCGCGCGCCGCGATGGATACTATATTTTGAGGGACGTATCGTGCGCCGCGATGGTTACTATTATCGAGGGTCGTATCGCGCATCGCGATGGATGCATTGACAAATATGTCCCTCGTGGGTCCCAGACTAAGAGACAGCGGATGTGTATCGTTAGGTCAAACATGTATCACTATACTTGACATTGCATTGCACATTTTTTTCTTATCATTGATGAACTTAATCTTGTGTATTGCTGACCTTGTGAGTGCCTTTTTGTGAAACTTGTTATTGATGAATATTGAGTTGTTATAGAGAATATATAATCTATTTGAGTGTTGTTGTTGAGCTGCATGCTTTGTAAACTGTGAACTGTTAGGTTGGACTGGTTTTATGCAGGTTGTAGTTGTGGAGGTTACTATGAGGTGTAAGGAGTACCCGTATTCTGTTCCCTTAGCTTGTGTTTAGAGCTTTACTTGTTGACTACCGTGTGGTTTGGTACTAACCCCTTGCTTCTACAATCTTTTGTAGGTTACGAGCCCAGCTTGTTGTGGTACCTTCCATTCTCTTCGTTTCTGAGGCTTTTTGTGGAGATTTGATAGGTAGTTGTTTGTCATCTCAACGAACCTTCGTACTCCTGTTTATGATTTTGTTTTTACTTGAAAGACAACGTCATTTGAGACTTACGTATTTTATTTCAATTCTAGTATTTACATTAGAGGCTTGTGCATGTGACAACCGGGTTTTAGGGATTGAATTAAGTTGACTTGTTTTCGTAATAGTTATTGTTATTGAACTTTGTTTTATTTCCGCACTTTAAATGATTGGGTTTTAGGATGACTTGTCTTGGTGGGATACGACGAGTGTCATCACATCCATTTTTGGGTCGTGACAAAAGAGCTTATTGGTATTGAATGGAAAATGACCATTAATTATATTACAACAACAATATATCTAGTCAAAGGTCAAATAAGGGTTAAATGTGTATTTATTTAGTCAAAGATAAGAGTGTAGAATGTACGCAAATCATTAGTCGTATTACAACAATAATACATCTAGTCAAAGGTCAAAAAGGAATTAAATGTCTATATATCTTATAAAAAATAGGTGCGTTAAATATACACAAGATTTGACTATATATATCTCGTCATAGATAGTAGTGTAGAATGTACACATACAAAGTACTATGTATGAAGTTAGAGACTCAATACACATAGTAGTCTTAAAAAGGGAAAAAAATTCCACCATTCTTCCTCGAAATTCATTTTCTAGGCTTCACTGTTAGTACAATAAAAAAAAACCCTAACAATGTCAATTCGTCCTTCCTGCCTTCCTGGACTCCACTCCATTTCCCCCATGATTATAGGTAAATCTATAACTAATCTATTGATATTCATTATTATTTTGATGTATATATATAATTTGCTCACTTTTGTCCTAAAGTTTTCCCCTTTTGTTCTTCTCAATTAGATTTTCATGCTTTTGCTTTTCTATAAACTGTTTTTGTGAATTCTAATATCAGTTTTAAGTTCCTCTTTTAGTCTTTTCAGGAACACTCTAAGAGACAATGATCTGGCTAGTTTGTGATCCTAGATGACAGTTTCGCAAATTCTTTATGATATACCTGTGTAAAACCTATTTGTTCATAACAGTATAAAATCATTTTCTCAATTCCTCTAAACACTTAAAGGTAAATTGCTTATTCTAGATTAAGGTTGAACATTTGAAGAGTCCAAAAAGTACCCTATAATTAAAACACTCATAAAAGGTATTCAAAAATTACTATACTATCTTTTTAAAAAATCATTACTTTTTCTTTTCGGTCAGCGTTATGCTATAGTTACATAGGTTTCTTAGGATTTTCGAATTTTAATATTAGTAAAATTGTTGATTTGATGTTCTAAATCTAGAAAATGAAATAACTTCTTATGTTTATTTATTTATTACTTAAAAAGAACAGATTTTAGTAGGAGCAAACTGGAACTACATGAAAATATCCATTATTTTTCATTGTAGGTTGAGCTCTATGAAATAAAGAAAAAAAAAAGGCGGGAATATAATGTCATGTCTGACAAACTTTCGAGTTCAAGTGATTCTTTAGTATCACTATCATCTTCATCGAAAATCTAAGAAACATAACAAGAAGTCAACTATCAGATTTTGAGGATCCAAAAAGTACGATAAATAACAGTAATTAAGGAAAAAGAATTAAAACACTACAAATCTGCATTTCGAGATATTCCAAATACATGAGACTTTGTATCAAGCAAAGAGCATATGAGAGTTTATATGATTCCACCAATAAAATATCGGGTAGGTTAAATCGTTTGAAACTGTTAGGATTAAAGGGATGCCCTGTTGGTGCTTCATATTCTTCTTTAGGAATGAACTAAGATAAGTGAAGAAGGATATGAAGCACCAACAAAACTTTCCTTTAATCCTATTAGTGTCAAATAATTTTACCTGCCTAACATTTTGTTGGTGGAATCATATTAGCTTTCATATGTTCTTTGCTTGATAATAAGCTACCCATATTTGAAATATTTCGGTATGCAAGTTTGTAGTGGTTTAAATCATTTTTTCCATATAGTGGTCATTTGTCGTACTTTTTAGGTTCCTCAATAATTTGAGAATTGACTTCGTGTTATCTTTTTTATGTTTTTGATGAAGATGATATATAGTGATACTGAAGAATTACTTGAACTCGAAAGTTTATCGGACATAACATTTGATCACCTCGAGGGAGTTAAGCTAGGGAATTTTATAGGAAGAATGTCTGAGATGTAGTTTATCAAGCTTTTGTTTGCCAACTAAAAAAATCAATTTCCTTTTTTATTTGGGTTAGTTCTAGTAAAATTTCAGACATCAACAAGAAATACCTAAAAATTCAGAATTGTTTTGATAAATAGCTAGTGACAGTTCAAATAGAAAAGTAAACACTGATAGTTTTAATAAGAAACTCTATAAAATATGATATTTTGACTATTATTAATTTAAATAGACAAGAATGCTCCAATGTACAAATCATTTCTTAATGCAAATAAATGAAAGGAACAATCACAATAAAGATTAAATTTTAGGGAAAATGCATAAGTACT
>JAJOOJ010010161.1:0-18935 GCA_029582625.1 Solanum boliviense
CAACTCCTCATATTTTAGAAGTAATTCAGACTTTTTAGCTATCTCTTCATCAGTGAATACTTTATCTTCCCTCTCAGTATCCAAGTCTGCCATTTGTTCGAGCAATTTCTTCCTTTGTACTCCCAAGTTCCCAGTCTCCTCATTCCTCCATTCTTTGAGTTTGTGCTTCAGAGCTTTGAGCTTGCAGACCAGGACATAGCCAGGCCTGCCTAAGAAGTTGAAAAAGGACCACCAGCTTTTGACTCTATCAATAAAACCTTCTGTTTCCAGCCACCAATTTTCAAATTTAAAATAATTCTTGTTCTTTTTCCAAGACCCTCCAAGTAGTGCTATAGGGATGTGGTCAGAGCTCAAACTTTGAAGTGGAAGTTGTTTCAGATTTCCGAAATTGTCATCCCACTCATCTGAAATTAGGATTCTAGCAATCCTTGAAGCTGTTTTCTATTGGTCTCCTTTGAACCAAGTATAATTAGCATTCTCTAGTTGCAAGTCAACTAAATTCATATCTTCGATAAAGTCTGAAAATTCCCTCATGCCTCTAGTTCTGATTGAACAATTCTTCTTCTCGGAGATGTATCTAGTGACATTGAAGTCCCCACAAACGGCCCAAGGCCCTTCTATCAGTCCCCTCACAGAACCCAATTCATCCCAAACCATTCTTCTTTCTTTGTAACAGTTGGGAGCATATACTCCCGTGATGTGGCACTTAAAAGACTGAAGTTGGGATTCAAACTTACAAGTTATAGAGTACATTCCTATCTCCAAGACTTCCCCCTTCCAGACCCTCTCATCCCACATAAATAAAATACCCCCCCTTGTTCCACTTGCTTCCAGATATGCTTGTCTAACCCATCTCCCGCCCCAAATTTGTTTTGCCATTTCTGAGACATTCCCTTCTAATTTTGTCTCTTGAAGACAAATAATGTCGGCCTTCCAACCCCAAACCAAATTGTTTACTAGCCTCCTTTTCTCTCTATTATTCAACCCCCTAACATTCCAAGACACTAACTTGAACTTCATCGAGAACTAGAGCTAGTATTTATCCCCTTGTTCCTGTCCCCCGTGTTTTTATATTTAACATCAAAGGATACTAAACTTTTCAGTTCTTGTGCACCCTTGATCCTTGTTTTTTAACTTCCATATCCTGTTCCATTCTTCTTGCTTGCCTGCAGCCATCTATCTGCATTAAGAGTTCTGTGGCCTCCTCCTCGAGTCCTTGAAAGTCAACCCCAAATATTTTTCCCAGTTTTATCAAGTTCTGTTGCACCCAGACCGGTGTTTCTTTTTCTCTCCCTTGCAGAATGTGTTGTTGTTGCATCATTATTGGTTCAACTTCCTCTACTTCCCAGTTGACAATATTTGTGTTGTCACCTGGGAGAATTATCCCGTAATTGTCATTTTCTGCACTTCTATTGTCGCAGTCTCTTACCTTTTGCCAATCTGCCTCCTTGTTTGGTGTCGGTGAACCATCCCCATTCACAAACTCAGTCGTCGTCATCACCATCTTCGCATAAGACTTCCTTTGTTCTGCTTCTGGAGAGGATACATGCAGAGAAATATGTGTTGCCATGTCTTTAGCAAAACTAAAGGCACTGTGGACTTCTATGGGACTTTGTTTCTCCTCTTGTAGATTGTTGAAAATAACCTTTGCAGCTAAGTCTGGGCCTTTAAATAGATTTTGTGGTATTTTCATAATGGGCTTATGTGAACAGCCCACTTCAGAGGTCTCATTTAAATGAGACATGTGCCTCCGATGTGCTCTTGGTGATACACTTTTTCCAGCTGTTCCCACATGCTGTCCTCTGACACCATTTCGGGATATCGCCACCTCCCTTGGGATGCTGCTACCATCATTTGAAACCAAGATTCTGGCCCATTTCATATGATTCTTAAGCTCAGTTTCCTCCTCCGTAGCAACCCATCCCCCACAAATTTCACCTATTTCCTTAAAAACCTTTTTGGACCAGAGGTGCAGGGGAATTCCAACTGCTCTAACCCAGATTTTCTCTACAGTTGCTGCTCTTGGAATACACCCAAGTGTTGGCTTCCACCATTCGAGATGAAATCTGTAATTTTTTCATCTCCATTGACCATGAATGGTCTGCTCTGCCATGTATCTATTTTGAGAACTCGAAAAGGAACATCTCACCATACAACTCATAGACGTTTAATCCGAAGACTTTCTTCCATGTTGTTGTGGACCATCTTCGAATTTCTGCTAAAGTTGGCCCTTCCTTTGACTCCTCTCTACAGTACCCAACTAGACATCTTCCTAATAGGCCATCCTCCTGTGCATCCATTTTGTCTAGTACTTCTACGGTTCCTTTCTTGCTATTGATCTCGGCTGTGCGCAGGCTTCTAGTTTGCCATTTACTTTCTTGTAAAAAACTTGCATAGGGATAATCAGCATCTATCATCCTTGTGTTGGGTGTCATCTCTTTCTTCCTCTGGCATTTAATGAACCTGGTGATCTTTGAAGCAATGTCCAACCATCCAGCATTATCTGCTATTTCTGGAATGATTAGACCTGATCTCCCCTCTCTATTTAATGTTATAATGCTTGTGAATCTCCCATGTTCATTATGCTTTTTTGTACAGAAATGTTCTGCTTCCCTTTCTGCCAGCTTCCATCTCCTAGTTTCCTTCTTTTTTTCCTTTGATGCATCTTTGAGGCAGACACATATCCACTCCATCACCTTCCTATTCATTGAAGATCTGCGCATCATCTTCCTACTCCTTTCCACCCACTCAGCCTTATCAGTCTCCCATCTAGTAATATCAAAGGATTTGAACCCTGCATTGAAGTAGATTCTGGTTTCCTCCATCCTTTATCTAAAAGATACTAAGGTGTTTCTCAATAATCACAGTGGGTGATTATTGGTGGCTTGAAAGAAGGTCTGATTCCGGTGAAAGCTGCCGGAAAAGTGAGGTTCTCCCTCCTAGAAAGTAGGAGAGAGAAGGAACATTGGGAATCGTGCCTGGGAGCTTTTTTTAGTTAGTCCCAATTTAACTGTAATAGCTGTTAGCAAACTTTCTGGAAGTCTAAATCACATAAATAACATTGATAAATAAAGTCATTCTTTTGTCTTGAGCATCAAAAACAAATCGTGACAATTCTCTAAATTTTGGAAAAAGTTATTTAGAAGCATATATCTACATCACAAGAGAATTGTTAACAAAAACAAATGAATTTAGACTACATCATGTTAACTTCATATATTGGAACATTACATAATAATGTGTATATTAAGCAAAAAAATAATTATTATATCATTAAAATTGAATTATTTTCCTCAAGTACTCGAGGTTATGGAATATACCCTCTTAGGATAGAACGACTTGCTTCATCAGAATAGTGGTACCTCATATTCCGCTAAACTTCGAACTCACTCAACGACAATAAATTACACAAAAAAATTTAAAATGCAAGAAGTAGAGTAAAATATTAGAAAAAATTGTGGTTGGAAAATGAGAGGAGGTCCCTCTATTTATAGTAACAAAGGGTAGTATGAACAAATAATTTTTGTGTCTTATCTGAAAAATCATGACCTTTCCGAGAAGTCACAACACTTTGGAAAAGTCACAACTTAATGAAAAAGTCACAACTCTTTGGAAAACACAACTTATTGAAAATGTCGCAACTCTTTGGAAAAGTCACAACTTATTGAAAAAGTCAGAACTCTTTGGGAAAGTCACAACTCATCGAAAAATTACAACCCTTTGAAAAAAGTCACAACTTATTGGAACAGTCACAACTCATCAAAAAGGTCACAAACTAAGTTAGGGATATTATAGTAGTTACCTATTTCAAAAAAAAGTTAGGGATATTATAGTAATTTAACATTCAAGTTAGGAGTTCATGCTTTTAAGGTAATATAAAATATAAATATAAATATAAATATAAATATAAATAAATATAAATAGATAGATATAGATAGATAGATATTTTCCTAATATCAGAATATTAGAAAGCCTTATCCAAATAGATTCTTTTATTTAACAAATAGCATTGCATTTTATTCATCTCCAAAATTTAGCTTTTAATAATAACTAATAAACCGATTAGAATTCAGGTTGCTGTAATAAAAAAAAAATCCTTTTTGCTGTTAGCTTCAAGATATATTTTTTACTCTATTTTTTCATCATTCAACAATTTTAGTCTTCTAGAGCTACTTAGATTTTTGTGTATTCTGTCAAAGTGAAACTATATTTTTATTTTTCTTGAGAAACATCTACAAAAAGAAAAGAATATCTCGAGAAAAGCTTATCTTTATATGGGCATATTTGTAATAAATTTTAAAACATGATTTTTCCTTTGTACAATTAGTTTACATATACAAGTATTTACCATTTTTTGCCTTCAATAGAGTTGCATATTAATGTTTTTTGTAATTTTCTCATTTTATTAATTTTAAAAAAAAAGTAGAAGGCAAACAATAACTACAAGAAAACAACATAAAAGGGGTGGGGGTGGGGGGAGCATACTGGATCCATCAATTTCAAGTTTTATGCAGAAGATTGTATGATCATTGTTTCTCTATCATTAGGAAAGTGATAAAGGAAAAAAGAGAAAAAACTAAAGAAATAGGGAAAGGAAAATGAAAACAAATACAAATTTATGCAGATCAAAGACCAAATTATTAGGCTCTGGAATTCTCACTATGGAAATCATCACCCACGTCATAAATAATATCCTTCTTCCAAACTACTTCTTGTTTCCCTCTCTTCTTGACTAAATTGTTTTTAGTATCTGTGAATTATTTGAATCAAAATTTATTGAGTTACTTTTTGTGTTTTTTATTTTTGTTTTTTTATCAAGGTATGTTTAATGGTGCGGAAAAATTGAGAGGAAAAGGATCATAATTTGTGCAGTTGAATGTAGAATGTATATATAATAAAAATCTTTTAATCAAACCAATAAGCTAACTTTATCCTATCATGCATTTAGATCAAATATAGGGAAAATGGTCAAATATGCTCCTGAACTATGCGAGATGGAGCAAATTGGGCAAGAGCAGATTTGCCTTACGTTAATAGTTGGGGGTCAAATATGGCCTCACTGTTACTAAAATGGGCTAAATTTGCCCTTGTTTTCTAGCGGCGGAAGTTTAGTACCCGGTGATGCCACATGTCCCGCAATCAAGGATTAACTTTTTTAAACGGAGGGTAAATTTGAACTTTGTGAAGTTCAGGGGCAAATTTGACCCTTCTCTCTAATTTCTTTATTCCTCCCCTCTCCCCACTACTACATCTTTCACCAATCAACATTTATTTCTTCTTCCTTCCTCCTTTGAATCCCATGCACCTATACAACTGCATTAAAATAGTATTCTGTGTTGCACGCTCAAGTCGTTTAGTGCATTCCCTCCAAGTGGTTGTGGTGTGGGTAGCGGGGAGAGAGAAAGATTAGGGTAAGAAAAGATGGTTGTGGAGAGAGACAAGAAAGGAAGAAGAAAGGGTGATTTGTTGTAGAGGTAGTGGCGGGGAGGGAGAAAGGAAAAACCAAAAAAAAATAAAAATTTAAAACTCAAAATTAAGGTTAAGGTTCAAATTTTCCCCTCAATTATGCGAAAGGATCAAATTTGGCCTTTGTTTTTTTAAAAATAATCCTTGATTGTGCAACACGTGGCATTATTGGGTGCCTAGCTTCCTCCTTTTTTTTTAAAAAAAGAGGCAATATTAGCCTATTTTAGTCATGGTGGGGGTATATTTGACCCTAACTAAAAACACAGGACAAATATATTCCAATTTGCATAGTTCAGGATTCAATTCTTGCTTTAGTACAAAAAAGTAAATTAGGATATTTCATCTTGAGAACTATAAGTTGCCCTCGGAATAATTCATGATTTTACCTTGTTCCTTTGCTAGGTTAACATGGCAATAAAACTAAAACCTATCTAGGATAGGATACATATCTGATTCATACATTATCGAACTCCTTTCTAAGGTAGAGAAGTTTGTATGCAAACTTTCAAGTACAATCCTATATAGGTATATGGATCAATGGACAATATCAACACGATAACAATACTTCTACTTCTAGGGACAGCGGTGATGGTTAGAAACAAAGGTGTTACAAGAATGATAACTGTCAATTAGAAAGCTAAATTGTAAGTCAGTTGTGCACACTTTTAGGACTGCAAGAACATTAAGACAATCTCGTTTCCTGACTCTGGTTTCTCTTTCTAATCAGCGAGTGCAGTGCCTGAAGAAGAAGTTTTACTTCCACTTTCAAGATTACGTTGACTTGATTATCTGGAAGGTAGCGCTTTAACTTCAGTTTTCGTATTTTTATGACCCAGATGCTCTGCCTTCCAGAAAAACTGGACATATTCAGTTGCATCTGGTTCCTACTGTACATTTCCAGGGTGTGATTCATTTTCCGAATCATTGAACATCTTGCTATTTCTTGACTGCAATATGAGCAGGTGCAATTTTTGGACCGACATCACCTGTTGATCAAGTTTGGCAGTGTTGATGGTGGGGTGAGATTTCCTTTTGCTCTATGATTTTTGTATTGTGGTCTGATCATCTATTCTAATCGTCCATTATGTGATTCTGGTGAATTCACTTGATATAAGAATCTTGTGGAAACAATAAGTGTGATGTTGCCATGTTGGAATGGTACCCCAAAAATAAAAAGGAAGAATTGGGGTTCAAAGTTGTTGATAGGATGATTCTTTTATTTTTTGAAAAATGCACACGAGAGCAGTATCCGACTCCTTTGTTGCATAACTCTTATCTTAAAACTCATGGCAGTAAGTCATTCAACTTGTCTCAATGGGTATAGCTTGACCAGTAGTTGTAGAGTAGCTGCATCAAACTCTTTGGATATTTGCTTTATTTTGTAGTACATACATATTGCCGGTCCGGATCATTATATTTTAACTGTATGAATCAATTAGCATTATTCCGGTTTAGCGTAGATGAGTTTGTAATTGAAGCCCCTATTTCTCATTCAATAATAGGGGCTACTTTTGAGTTCAACTGTAACTATACATGTAAGATCATCTTTCCCTCTAAATTTCTTTAGAATTTCCTTTTGATGCAAGCCAATATAAGTTGTCACAACAACATATTACCAAAGTTCTAATCCAATTAATGTTGCGCAGCCGTATATAGAATCTGTTTATTTCTGTGGCATGATATCTCTTGTACTATTTAGTTTGAAGCTTTTGCGCTCTATGGGAATAGCCTGACACCCATGCATGCTGAATATTGTTGAATCTGCAGGTATCTCGAAATGCTGACAGCCATCCTTCTTTTTTTGCTGTTTACAATATGGAGAGTACTGAAATTGTTGCATTTTATCAGGTATATCTGAGGCTTAATGCAAGTGTTGTACTTCCTGTCATGCAATGTCTATCAGCATTAACTGTTTTTGTATCCTTCAGAACTCAGCCGATGAGCTTTATTTCTTGTTCGAGCTGTTCAGTGACCATTTTCATGTTTCATCCAAAAGTTCATTACATATGAACTTTATGTCCTCACACTCAAACAACATCCACGCCCTCGAGCAACTAAGGTGTACAAAGAATAAAGCAACCAATTTCTCTCAAGTAATGTTCTCTCTCTTTGAAGCTTCTAGAGCTTCTCCCTTAGCTGAGCTTTGTTCTTTCCTTTTTGTTTTGTTTTTTATTTTTCTTAGCTTTTTGTCTGATATTTTGGTTTGGGCTCGGGTTTGCTGGGCTTACACACCTCTTGTGCTTTTAGTGATTTTCCTTTAATAAAGGGTTTTGACCCACTTTGATTTAAATAAAATAAAATGTTCTACTGAACTGACTAGTTTTGAAGTGCTTAGGTGGCATTTTTTTATTTAGCTTATCTTATAAAAATCATTGTTTACAGAAAGTGATAAAAACTATTTTTGAATAACTTTTTCAATTTTCCTAATTTTATTTTCAACCAAACACTACTGGGGAAGAGTTTTTAATTTTTATTTCATATGTATTCATATTTTGATTTCCTAAATTTTATTGCACCTGTTTTTGAAAGAAACACGACCAAAGTTCTTTTGCTATATCTCATTTGTATTTTCTTAGTACGAGGAATGCGAGAGTCTTTATGCTTTGAAACTGATGCCATGCTGTTTCCAAATGCAGTTTGTTAAGAAGATGATGGCTTCCTTGCCTTTTAGTTGTCAGTCTCACAGTCCTTCCCCATATTTCGACCAATCTCTCTTCAGGTTTGATGAAAAGGTCTGCTTCTGGAATTCAATCTATATTTATTATGCAAAAGTAATATAGGAAATCCATAACTGGAACTAAAATCATGAATAATTCATTTGAATCTCTGACGTGATGACCAGCTGAATGAATTGTATGAATGAAATTCTTCCCTCTTTTTGTTGGGTTGGGGGTGCATTCTAGTGTTTGAACTTGTTAGGTCGATTGCTGAACCTTATATTACTTTGATGCATTGGCCTTCCCTATATCTAGATCAATTGGAACAGTTAGTGGCTAACAGTCTTTGATAGAACCCATCAAGGTTCTTTTTGATCACCATTTCTATGTCAACCCCTGATGCATGCAGATTTTCTGTTTCTCGGAAGGTTATGCATAATACATAACTAAAGAAATGTTTATAGTGCATCCATTGCCTGATAAAACTACCTTTTCCAGCAAAAATATATCTGTTCCTTATGTTCGTTTATAGCAGAAACTCCTGAATCTAGAGCTTATGATGGTCTTAGCAGTTTTAGTATTAGAAAAAGACTTAGTAGGCATACGTGCCAAATGTTCTTTGAGTACCTGGAAATTAGTTAAGCATTTATCTTCTTCTTAGTTCTAGTTAGAGACATTCAAGATTTAAGACTGAGATGCTCCTGGGCAATTTAAAAATTCTTTATTAGTTATCAACACTTGTTCCTGAAAATGGAATTGCATTATTCAAACAAATTTTATGATATGCAATGTGCATGTATTGCGTGATAAAGGAGTTTCTTTTCTTTTCTATATTGAACGTGATGAAGTAAGCTATTCCAAAGTGGAGGTAGAAAGTAGTTCTTTAGCTAGGGATGGAGCAAGGTTGTCAAGTTTAACCTACAAAAGTGTAACAATCCCATCTTGAACGTGTTCAATGAGGGATATATTCATTGATGGGTTAATTTGGGCGTAACCGAAAATAACCTGACCAAGAGTTTGGATCAGGGTAACCCAAATTAATCCTTCAGAAAATTAGGAAGAGTTTGTTTTTGTTTGTATTTTTGGGTTTGGCATGGTTGGTATCTCTCCTCTTTAAGCAAGTGAAGTTTTTTGTTTTGTTTGGTCGAAATTCTGTCTACAGTTTTACACACAGCAATGTGTAAGTAAAAGTCCTCTTTGGTTTAGTTTGGCAAGTATTTTTCTTTCTCCTCACTTTTCATGCCTCTATATAAGAAAAGAAAAGAGAATGTTTCTCGTTTGGTTGTTGAGTGAAATCTCACTTTACGCTTATAATGCTTTCTCCCTACTGTGGAAAGTGCAGCTTTTTGCTTTGGTTTAGGGGTATGTATTTTGTAGTACCTCCATACATACTTTCCAATGAAGAGAATTTTCTTTAGATTTGGTGGGTATAGTTCCCTCTTGACCCTTTTACATGCCAACTCTCTCTTCTTTTCTCTTTAATTTGGTTTTGTATGTATTTCTCTTTATTTTTACCCACTTCCTCTATATAGAAAGAAACTTTTTGGTGTGTAATATCCTGTGTCAATTTGATCATTCCGTCTATCAAGGAAAAAATTCTTTTAATTTTATGAAGGGAAAAAGGCCAAAGCCCAAAAGTGCTCAACTATGGAAAATCGAACAATTTTACCCTCCATTTGAATTTGATCCTTACAATGCCCTGATCATTGGTGAACTGACTCAGATTTGCTCCTCAACTATGGGAAACAGAATTAATTTGCTGTCCATTTAAATTTGGTCCTAAACATGCCCGTTATCGCGGATGAACTTGCTCCAATTTGCCTATCAAATTTAACATACCTTAAATATTTTATTTTTCTTTCATTTAATACATATTATATTTAAGTCCAAGTTAACAAAAAATAATATTATCTATATCTATCTATCTCTCTATACTATCTTAAAAACATGAACTCTCAAACTTGAATGTTGAATTACTATAATACCCCAATTAAAAATACTCAATTAATTCAATTAATTTTATTATATTGAAATTAGATGTCTTTTCAAATTAAAGGATTGTGACTTTTTCAATGAGTTGTGAGTTTTCAAAAGGGTTGTAACTTTTTTGACGGGTTGTGACTTTTTCAGTGAGTTGTGACTTTTTCGAAGGGTTGTGATTTTTTCGAAGGGTTGTGACTTTTCTAAAGGGTTGTGCCTTTTTTGATGAGTTGTGCTTTTTTCAATGGGTTGTGACTTTTCCGATAAGCAGTGACTTTTTCGAAAGGTTGTGACTTTTTGGATAAGGCACAATTAACACCTACTCATACTACTGTTTGATAGCTATAATTAGAGGGATTTCCTCACACTTTTAAAGTACAATTTCTTTAAGTTCTCTACTATTCTTCTTCTTAAAAAATCTCAAGTGTTATTTGCAAAAATTGACTAAGTTCGAAATTCGAGGTACTTCATAGGAAAGAGTTGGTGAAAAACTTATAGCAAATTATTCATCAATTCACACTCATATGTTTTCTTGACGAAAAGTTGTGGGAGAGACAATAATATTAAACAGATATTAAAAAAAACATGATTTGGGTAAGATATTTCTTCTTTGTTTTTTTATTTTTTATTCTTTTCCCTCAAACGAAGGAGTTTCTTCCTAATTTTGCTAAAACAATTGGTATCAATGTAATCCATTGAATTATTAGTTTTGGTGTTAAATTCACTATTTCAAAAATAGATTTTCACTTTTACTTATAATATGATAACATAGCCATGATTATAATTATTTTTTAATAAATATGTATGTAAAAAATGAACGGAGAAAGTAGAGTGTTGGTGGCAAGAGATTTAAATCAAATGGAACACTAGAGTGAATGAATACATATTTTCGTCTTCCTTCTTCATTGGCTATTTATCCTTCCATATAATTTTTCTTTATGTCATAAGATACACTCCTTACTAGCTATATACAAATAGATAAGAAAATAGTGATTGATCATAAAATGATCTTCAATCAAATTAATGATTCTATAAATAATACTTTAAATTTTATTCATCTATGAATTTTCATTATAGAAAAATTTAAATATTTTATATCATGATAAAACTTATATAAGATACTAGATACTTTCATTAGACAACAACTATATGATATGTATGTGGCAAAAAAAGGAGAAGACTACAATTCCACAAAGATAAGGTAGAAACTTAATGAAAAGGAAATATTTTTCACCATAGGTTATGTTATCATATATTAAAATTAAATTATTCTACTGAAATATATATAACCATCATTCATGATGACAACCAAGTACACTTTTTTGGTAAAATTACCTCTCTATGATAGCCTTACTCAAATATTAATTAAGTATTACTATTTTGTAAAAGATATGTTACATATAAAGATAAAATATTGAAATATGTATAGTAATCCTTATTAGTGTAATGCACATACTAAATTTCAAGTATGAATATTTAAGACAAAATTTGTACTTAAATGTTGTACATCAATTATGTTCATAACCTCAAGAGGAAAGGCTATTGGTGACATTTTTTGAATGGATTTTTTTTTTCTATTTTGTTGGTTAGATTTGTTTACAAAATTGAGTGAAGTAAGAAATAGTATTATTAAAGAAATGCCACTTTCTCCCATATTTAAACTTTGAATTTATTTTGAAATGTTTTTATGATATCTGGTCATTTTGATCTCAAATTATAAGTAACTATGACAATATGTATTAATAATTTAAAAACATTTGTCCTATTTCGTTCAATTATAATTATTTACTAAAAAGCTTTAATTTAGCAATATTAATTATATTTTACAACATCATATACTATATATACAATACACACGCCGTAAAACTAGTATTTATTAAAAAATAGAGTGCCACCTTGAAAGATAATAAT
Organism: Solanum boliviense; assembly: GCA_029582625.1. Taxonomy (NCBI): domain Eukaryota; kingdom Viridiplantae; phylum Streptophyta; class Magnoliopsida; order Solanales; family Solanaceae; genus Solanum; species Solanum boliviense. The sequence continues at coordinate 12,015 of JAJOOJ010010161.1, forward strand.
CTTAATGCTAAAACTTTCTTGTAAAAACATTTAATCAAAGCAATTATACAAACCGTAAAAAGTTGGGTTACATCTAATTTCTCATCATATTTCTGTGTTTCCCCTATTTAAAAAGTCTTTACCCTCATGATGTTTAACAAATTAAAATACAGCACATTCAACAAATCGGACATTTTAAAGAGAAAATAAATAATCTTCAATATCACATATCAAATTGAAAATTCTTAAATATGTGAGATATAATTTAAAAGTAAATGAAGAAATTGGAAGGAGTTGTTATGTACACTTCACAAAAGTTTTTGATTGTACCGAGGGAATTGCATTTTTGTCATGTCAAAAAAGAAAAGAATTGGTATATCAATTTTTTATTTGTTGAACTAAACTAATGCGTATGATCACAATTGTGACAAAGAAGTAATGATCTTCAAAGAGAAAATTATTAGTCATCCGTTGGGCAAAAAGGAATGTTTGGGAAATATTGCCCATCTTTTTTTTATATGTATTTATTAAGAAAACATAACTTCTACATATTCTTTTTCTTTTCCTTTACACTTTTGTTCTTCCTCTCGTCATTTTAGAAAATAGAAGTCAAATAAACCGTTGACCTAAAATGAATTGGTTGATTAAAAAAAATGTGAATTCGTTAGTTTTGAGAGGCAAATTTCAGTGACTTCTTTAACATTAAAAGCATTTTTGAGACCAAATCCAAACGGAGGGTAAAATTGTTCTGTTTATTCAGGGAACAATTCAATTGAAGGACAAAGTTATTCAATTATGAATAGTTGGTGGGCATGTTTGGTCATTTTCCCTTTTATGAATACTATCATTATTTACACATCCACACATTTTTCTCCATAGTGGAAAAGAAAGTTCTTTTTGGTTTAGAGGGTGTCCAACAAACTATGGAAGAGACAAACAATTGATGTAAGGTTTTTGACTTGATCGCGTCAGGTTACGTCCCATGATAACCGAGCCCTTATTGACCCGAGTAAACATTAGTTAGTTGGGTCATTGATGCAAAGGATTGGGTGTCAAGCCAAGCTTCAGTCGAGCCCAACCGACCAGATCAATCAAGCCTACCTGAGTCAGCTCTTTAATGTTTAGTTCTATATACTATTGTGTCATTAAAAAATATTATATTTATAATAAATTGGTTAATTAAGAAAAATAAGTATTAGGGGTCGTTTGATAGGGTGTATAAGAATAGTGTTGAGTAGAGTGTATTAGTAATGTTGGTATTAGTTATGTTGATATCATGCTGAGATTATTTCTCTTGCACGGTTTGGTTTGGTGTATTAAAATAGCATGTATTGCATAGTATCTAAAAATAATTATTTGGGCTCCTCGCACTTGGAAAAGGCTGACGCGACGGGAAACCGACCACTAGTTACAAAGCTCCAATAAGGTATCCAGAGGGCTATCACAGTCAAGTGCGAATTTCTTACCCGAATTTGGAAACTAGCCCTATTCCTATTTAGGGAGTTGACGCGAAAAATGACAATCCGATGAGAAGAAAAAAGAAGGCGTTAAGAGACCCTCCTGGCCCAACCCTAGACACTCTAAGATCCTTTTTCAAACCTGCTCCCATTTCGATTTCACGCGGCCACCAGCTTTCCCAAAATAAGGGGAGATCTGTTGCTTACTGCTCACGGAAACATCCGACCTATACCATAGTCAAGTCGTTCGCCTATCTTTCTGTTCTCCTTTCCTTGTATTCATCATATTTTTGGCTTTGACCCAGTGAAAAATGGGGTTGATGGTGTTGGCTAAAAAAGGGGGAGAGAGGAGAGCCTTAGGGCACACTCACTTCTGCATTTTTGTTTAGGTTCTTGAGATTCTCAACCGCTCTTTTTAGTGGGGAGGAATAGTACGTGAATGGCGGTTCTCAGACGAAGGCATCATTCCTCTCTAAAAAAAAGAAGCTATAATCTTTCTATTGATAGAGCTTTCACGTCTGCGCATAGAATCCTTTTTTGCCCTTCCATTCTGTCCCCTAAACTACAAGCTAGCGTGAAACGGCAGAAAAGCCGTTGTTGCTTGTTGCTTGCTGCTTGCAGGCTTGAAAATCTCTCTTTCACCTCTCCTCCCTATCTCAATTCTGATTGATTAGCTTCTTCCTTCGCGCAAGCTACGATCTAACGACCCCCTTGTTGTGTTGCATTTTGTGATCTTCCGCTTCAGTCTGCATTTTTCGAATAGCCGGAACCCGATGTTGATTTCCGATTTAAATGTCTGCTCCACCTTTACGGATCTCCGCCGCCTTCTTTTACGCTATTGTTACTTACGAAATCTAAGATCTCTCTCGACACGGAGAACTTTTTTTTAATACGCTATTTCAAGTGAGAATTCCATACGGCGTCTACAAATTTCTCGAGTGTGAGCTCGCCCTGTGCTCCTGCCTTACGGTCCAAGGACGTGCCAGACTGCTGATCTTACTTAAGCACTCGACGTCACAAATAGCAATAAGAAGGGGCAAGGGGTTCACCCACTTTCACGAGTTTCATAGGTTCAAGATATCCCACTATAGAAATGTCTAACTGTTCGCCAAAGGAAGGTGATGATAAAGTCAGTAAAGTTTCCATGGTGTTCTACCTTTGCGTAGTCTCTGTCCATAGTGTAAGGCTCCGCACCTGAGCCTCGTTTGACTCAGCTGAAGTGTAAGGTGTAAGTGAAGAAAATAAAAGTCAAGCCTTACCTAAAACATCTAAATAGGATGCAGCTCGTCCCGATCTGTCTCCGGTCGTAACTAAGATAGATCGATTAATCTCCGAGAAGTCCTAAAGTGGAAGTCATCTATTGGGGACAGGACTAGGCAGACGGAGGTCTAGGAGCTTGAATAGCTTACTGAATTAGCTTAGCCTACAACTTCTCTCGAGTCTATAGGTGTTCAGTCGGGAAGATCAGGGCAGATATGCCCCGGAAATCAAGAAATCCCTAAATCCGGTTAGTGTAGGCAAACCTATAGGTCCTTCGTAGTGTTGACAAAGAAGGAGCCGGTTAAAAGAAAGCGAATGTTTCCATTTTTCTTATAGTTTCTATTATATAATAATAGAAAACTAAAAGAAATTTCTTATTCTTACATATAGGCTAACTTGACAAGCAACCCTTCCTTTTGATCTGAGGTGCGAAGAGAAAGATTACTTTTTTATGACTTCTACTTATCGATCCCGACCCTTTCTCGCTTGTTTAGTAAAGTCAAGTTTTTGGCCTTATCTTGCAGGTGACGACAACGTCGAGTTGATGGCAGAGAAAGACTCGGCATTCAGGCGAGCCACCCGGTGGTGTGGTACGTAGTGGGTTTAGTACGCCCAGCCCAAACAAACGGCTCCGAAACAAACAAAAAGGTGTGTGCTGCACTCACGAAGGACTGCCAGTGATATATTGAATCTTTTTTGGCCTCTTTTTCTTTGGTTTGACCGTGACTTTGTTTGGTCTTCCTCTTTCCTTCGGCCCATGTTTCAAAGCTAGCAAAAAGTTCGAGCCTTCGGTATGTCTCTTGAATGATTTACAAAAACACCCTCCACAAATATGGTGGGAAGGATGTGGGAACAGTTGGGGCAATTGTGTCCTTATCCATGCTAATGCATGCACTAAAAATCCTCACATTGCTAATACCATGGTTCATCATCTATTAGTTATACATAGCATAATACCAAAAAGTGTACCAAAGAAGGTGTTAGTAATACATAAAGCTAATGTATTATTTTTTCTAATCATCCTACCAAATGACCCCGTAGTATAATTTGGTGATTGCATTCAAGTGTGATTGAATTATATGTATTATTAGCCTAAATTAGACCTTAAATTTAAATGAAGGTAACTTAATATTAAACATAGAATAGAATATTCAGTAAAGAAATAAATAATTAACAATAAATTCAAGAAATCTGTACATTATCAATTTTCTTTAATTTTTGAGTTCTTAAACTTAAAATATTAATCACATTTTTCACCACCCATAAAATAGTTTTAGTAATGATATCTATAAAAAATAATTACTTCAAATTTATTAATGGAGTACAAAATAAATTTGTTATAGTAAATAATAATTATTGAATTAACATCTTGCTAACTTGACTAAGATTAATGGATGAATTTTAGTTTTAAAGCATGATCAAAACAAGCCAACCAAGCCGGCTCAACCTAGTCCTAGCTTTAATAGAGACAAGCTTAATTTTCTCCAAAATTGAGCTGAACTAAATAGGCATGAATATGTTTTTACTCGCCAAAATTGGGTTCAACGTGCCATTTGACAACCTAGCCTAGGTTAAGAGAGTTATCCATAGTGGATGAACGTTTCATCTTATATCTAACAATAAGCCCGAATCATCTAGGCTTATTTTCTGCAACAGTGGATGGTATTTGGTAATTTTTGAGAAAGTTGATAGGAGGGTATTTTTCTTTCTTTGCAAATTTCATATCTAACTGCAGATATAATAATATTGGAACCATATTAACAATGATGAGGATAATTTCCAATTAGATTACAGTTAGTCCTTCATGTACAATCTTTGTTTAGTATCATTCTGATACTTAAGAAATTTTTCAGAGCGTGCTATATCTTTGCAGCAGTTTGTTGGATCTACTAAGTCCTCTCATCTACACCGCAATGTGTATTTTTTGCTTAATTGCAATATATAAGTGTTAATTCTATATATAAGTTTGGAAATTTTCTCGTGAGCCTTTTAAATTCCTGATTAGCCTTCTATTGCAGCTTATTTCAGCTATTGACCGCCATAGACAGTCTACTGACCATCCAATCAAATTCATTTCTAGAAGACAACCTAATATTCTGAAATTCAAAATGAAGCCAGGTACTGACTTTTTGTTTAGAATTGTTGACATGCTTCATCTTCTGGTGGTAAAACTTGGCTTGTTTTCTTATGCTGCTTATTCTTAATGTACATTTACTATCAGGACCCGAAGCTGGCAGCACAGATGGGCGAACTAAGAAGATCTGTTCCTTCCTCTTCCACCCAATATTACCCCTTGCACTTTCTGTTCAACAAACCTTGTTTCTGCAGGCATCAGTTGTAAATATCCATTTTCGTCGATAATGTAAAAACTTATTTTATATGTTACCTATTTGTTTATAAATTTCTCTAATGACCTCTAGATTGAAATCAACCTAGAAATCGCAAATTAATTATAGCAGATCTGTAGATGCTAGTTTTCTTCGACTCCTACATTTTCTTTGCTACAAGCATCAGACGAATGCTTGATAGGCCAAGAGGGTTAGTATGGTCATAAGGATTTGTTCATCTGTAAGTTGTTTGTTACAGCTTCTCTTCTATTATTGATGTACATTCAGATATTTATTTGTGAGGTAGAAAACTGATGAAGACCCCTTTTTTGGTTGTCTATGAATATTGTAGACTATGGTACCCAAAATTCTTTTTCCTGTTTCGGCTGCGTTAACTGCGTTTGTTGGGATGTTCAAGTCAGAATAAAGGAAGATGACATAATTAGATTTGCCATTCGTTGTGTTTCTAATTCTGTGTCCAGTATTCCTTTTGGTTTCAATTAGAAAAACAATATGATTACATAAAGAAAATTCGTGCAGAATTTTTGGTAGGAATGTCGAATGAAAATGAGTTAAATAAAAAGGCCAAACACATGCAAACCCTTAAACTTGTCCCTAAATTTTATTTTGGCACTCCAACTCAACTTTATTCCATTTCAACCCTTCAACTCTAATTTATATGTTCCATTTAGGCACTTCCTTCCAAAGAATCAACAAAGTGGGATGTATGTACTTCACATGCCATGACATGGCATAAAAGCCAATTAAAAACACATACACAAATCATCTAACTTGCCCTCATTTTTCATTTTGACACTCTAACTCAGCCTTGTTCCATTTTAATTCTTGAACTCTATTTTATATACCATTTAAACTCAAAATACTAAATTTATGATTTCTTCATTTTTATTTATGTTCTTCATTTTCACTTTTTCATTTAAAAAATCAACGTCGTATTTTTTTAAACAAAAAATTAATGGATGAACATCAATTTTTTAAAATTTTTTTTTTTAGAGTTTCTGTACATTATTGTGTGAAAAAATAACTAACGAAAGTGTGTTAGTTTTCTTATTTGAACAATTAATTATATTAAATAACACCACATTTTTTTTTTTCATATCTAGCCAATTTGGATCCAACTCAAATACTAGCTTTCTAATTTTCATTCAAATAAATACGAGTAAAAAAAAACTCATGTTCTTTGCTAATTAATAACACTACAAAAAGAATATTGAAACTCAACAGACTTCGTTGGGTTGTCATTGATTTTCTTAAGAAAGAAAAAATCGATGCACTTTCGTCGATTATTTTTCATGCAAAAATACAGAGAAATTCTCAAAAAAATATTGTTTCTTTTAAAAAAAAATAAAAACTCAATAATCATCTGTCAATTTTTTACTTTTTACAATGACTAATGGATGAATGCTGATTTTTAAAATTAAAAATTGTAGTTGAAGAGCATATATAAAAATAAAGAAATCATAAAATTAGTATTTTGTGTTTAAAAGGTACATAAAAAAAAAGAAGAGTTGAAGGGTTAATCTTTTATTATTTTTTAAAAGAAAAAAGTACTTTTATTTTATCCTTCACTCTCTTAGAGAAAGTGTGATGCACACACTCTGCCACATCACTTAGAAGTACCTAAATGAAACATAAAATTGGAGTTAGAGTGTTAAAATGGAATAAGATTGATTTGGAGTGCCAAAATGAAATTTAAGGAAAAGTTTAAGGGTCTGCATATGTGTTTGGCCAAATAAAAATGTGTAAAATACTCAACTTGACTCATTTTAAATGAATAAAAATGAGTTACCCAATGAATGATATAGGTAGATATGGATACCCATATTATCGAAATACTATTAAAAGCCTCAAAAGCAAAAAATCTCTTATCCACTCTT
>JAJOOJ010010162.1:0-14532 GCA_029582625.1 Solanum boliviense
CACATAATTATATAATAATTAACTTAATTATAAACTAACTACTTAACTCAAAATTGTAAACTATTAGTTAACTAAACAAACTAACCAAATATCTAATTAAACAAAATCTTTTTGAGATGATTTTCCAATATTTATAAAATACACTAATTATATACATAATTATATAAAAGACATATTATTATTTAAAAATTATAACAAGTGACAACTATTTGAAACAACTTGCAAATTATTCTATTATATTTTATTTTTTCGAAATTTCTAAAATTAATTACTTTAAAACATTTGAAAATTAAGAAGCTCGAAATTAATTATTATCGGGGAGGGTCAAAATTAGGTGTTAACAACTGTCCCTCATTTTACTTGAATTGATACAAGAAATTCGAGGAAAATGAATTTGACTAATCCAATTTTGACCGACCACATCTTCATCTTTCTGAAAAAGGGGTTTTTTGGTACGGTCTTTAGGAATTAAGGCCGAACCCTAGAAGTGGGTTTCCTACATATCTCAGGCTATATGAGAATTCAGGCCACTTGTAGTTTGCTGCGCTTGATTTGACGCACGACTTTGAAAGAATTCAAAATCCTTAGCTAGTGCATTCCAGCTAGACCATTGCTTTATCTCATGAGAGGTAAACCAGTCAAATGCTTCTCCACTTAAACTTCGGCTAAAGAGCCACATTAACAAGGCTTCATTCCTTCCAACTCCCATGAGTTGGTCACAGTAAGCTCTCAGGTGCGCCAATAGATTCCCTGTTCCTCCGAAAGTGTCAAATTTTGGCACTTTAAACCCTTTCGGGAGGTCCAGATTTAGATGGATGCACATATCCTTATAACTCAACCCATCAACTTCAGGAATATAGCACAACTACTGCATGTCTTTCCTGATCTCTTCTTTCATGTTCAACTTGGCTGCCTCTTCCCTTGACCTCCACTCTCTCTCATGTTTCTCATAGTGATCAACCTCGGAACAGTTGGCATAGGGTTCATTTGAAATTGGAATTTGAAAAGTAGTCTTTTGAGGCAATGGCAGAGTAATGGAGGGACTCTGGGTATTTTAAGTAGCTTGGTGATTTTGGGGGAAAGTCTGGGGTTGGTACGCTGATTTTGGTGGTAGGGGAAGGTTTGCGGATTATTGACATTTTGGTTTTGAGGGGGAGGGCAAGCTTGCGCGTTGGCATTTTGAGGAGGAAGTGGCGCTTGGTAAGAGACGGAGACATGATGGAGATTTGGAGCGGTTAGGTCGGTGATTGGGGAATTTTGAGCGGGGTTAGAGGGTGGATTTTGAACCTGTTCCGCGCTTGGAGGAGGAAAGTGGAGTAGCGGTAGATCTTGTCTTCTTTGAATTTCAACCCTCATTTCAGCAATCTATTGCATCAATTGCATAATTAATTCATTTTGATCAGCGATAGTAGGCTGGGCCACAACAACATCAGTCAGACCAATATCTTCATTGTTATCACCCATTACTGTCTTTCCCTTTTGCGAATTTTGATCGGGGAAGGGATCTTTGGAAGCCTTAGATCTTGTAAAATAAGGGTGTTCATCTAGCTTATCAACACAGATCAGTTCTATGCACCTGACAAAGAAAAATAACTCAAAAGATAAACGTGTTAGTCAATGTAGATGATAAATAATACAAAATATCACACATATGACCACAAACGCATAAGAGTTGCTCTACTTGAAGATAAACTAGCCCACATATTTAGAGAAATGACTAAATAGATAGGAATTTGTCTATTTGATTTTGAGCTTAGTAAATCTGAGACGCCAACTTGAGTCGAGACAAAGTCGATTGTATCTTTCATTGTCATATTTCTGATTTTCGATTGACATGTAACTCTAATTTCTTTGTAAGAGTTGGAAAGATAGAATTTCTCAAAAATTGGGACTGAGCCTTGAAAGGCTGCCTACGTATCTCACAAAGGAGAATTCAGTTCCTATGTAGTTCAACTGCCTTGAATATCTTTTTGAGTTGAGATGGCAAATTGACCCTTTTTCCGAGATGAGAAAGTAAGATTTAAAATTTGAAAGAGAAGTTTGATTCTTGTTGGGAAACTAAAGACTTGAAGAGTATTTGGACGTACTTTTGATAGTGACTTGATATTTATAAATAGGGGTTCTAAAAAAATTTCGAAGAGGAGTGAGCTAGAATATCTCCAAATGAAGCAACATATTCACATATATGTGACCCTTTTGTGCCTAGGGTAGGCCTAACGATTTGAAAGATGTGCAAGTCATTTGAAACATTCCATTGCCCTAAAACCCATATTTATACAAGTTTTGCGAATAAACCGAATGAGGATACATAATAGGGGAAAAGGGATATAAAATAATTAGTCCCGCGCAGGGGTACAATCCTAAACTAAACTTCTATGAAAGGTCCTTCGCTCTTGAGCTTCTTGTCATCTCCGGATGTCCACACTTTAGATGAACTAGTAACTTGTAAAGCTCATTTATTTTACTAGAATAAGCTATAAAACTCCCATACCCAAGGAACAATGGTGTGTCAAACGACGTATGGAACCTTCAAATTTGAACACATAAATATGATCGTCCGTCTAGGCCGTGGGCCATTTTGGACTCAAGGTGGTCTCTCTAATGGACCCAACACGTCTTGGGTGTTGGGTCATCTTAAGCCAATGCGCTAAATATGTGACCCAAGCGGACTACTTGGGCTGGGACAGTTAACGACTGTTGACTATCCAGTAGCCAACTACATTCGTCAGGGTTCCTCGAGAACAATTTGGTTAACGAACGACTGCAGCCCGCATAATCGTCCTTTAAGTGGAAAATAAAAAAATAAGCGTCGTTTGACGGAATATGTTATGCCATGAATGCAGCAATTTATAGCAATTTAAACACATTAAGCACAAATAAACAATTCAGCAATTAATCAAATAGTCAAATCTTATGGTTAGAACTTAATTAAGTCCCCAGCAGAGTTGTCATTTCTGTTGAGTCGTAATTTGACTATCTCTAGAAAAATCACTTTTTGAAATGTTCTAAGTATAAAACAATTTGAGAAAAATACTTAGAAAAAAGTCGCCACTTAATTTTTAAAAGAAATTAAGAAAACTTATAATTTTCAAAGATTTAAACAGAAAAAAATCATTTGAAAATACCAAAGAGGGTTCGGGGTTCAATTTACACTTCGAGAAGGGTTTAAGCATTAGAAGTGTCCGCTAACATGCGGTTGACCTACTACTTGACTAAAATATATTTGACTATTTTTAGGAAAATAATGATAAATAAATAAATAGTAACTTACAATATATTTGATTAACTTAAAATAATTAAATAAATGACGCATTTTTTATTTTTATTTTTTATTTATTTATTTATTTTTAGAGAAAGGAACCCAAAAATGAAACATTGGAATTAAATTTCATGTGAATAGAATTTTGACACAACTAGATTAATTAGGATTTACTTGACTCATTTTTAAAAATAATGATTTAAACTCAATTGGTAAATTTAAGCATGAAAACCATTTTTAATTAATTGACTAACCTTTTTGAGAAAATGACTAAGTAAGTATTTGTTTTTTAATTAATTGAAAAGGTTTTGACTAACATTTTTAAAGTTTATTTGAGAAAAACACTTTAACTTAAAAACAATTTTAAAATGAATAAAATGATTAAGTGAAGAGGCGTTAAAACATATATTTTAAGAACAAAAGGTTTAACTTAATTAGAAAGTATAATTTGATCAACATATTTGATTAACAAAATAAATAAAAATATTAAAAGTTAACCAAAACAAAGAAAATAACTTATCTTTTGGGGAGTCTAATTAGGTTAATTAATAATTCTAAAGTTAGAGTTGAATAAAAACACATAATAAATAATCACAATTAAATAATTTAAGAGTAAATGAGAGATTAAATTTGGGCCCTTCTTGGGCCTGCTGCAATTTTTGGGGGGTTTAATTCTAAACCCGTTTTTGTATACACCTCGTGTATATTAGTGTATATTAACGTGTATATCATCCCTTTTCATGTATTTCTTGCTTCCAAACACATGTATTTCGCCTCAACCCTGTATTCCTGCGTTTTTGACACGTATATCTCTGTATAATGAGTGTATATTGCTGTATATAATATGTATACAGCCCACTTTCGACTTTTCGAGACCTGTAATTTAACTTTCCAGCAACTCGAACGAGATGTGGCCGACTCGAAAATAGTCCAACTCAATGATGTGCAAAGAGGAGTCCAAAATGGACTCGAATTGGTGTCGCATGAAAAAATAAAAAGAAAATAAGGATTAGAAAAGATGCAAAATGAACCGAGGAAACAATCATGACTTAACTAGGATCATATCTTAGCAAAACAAAATAAAAAGAATCTTATCCATAAATACATATACCCATGAGAATGCACAATCCACCTAATGCCTAACAAGCTATAATATAAGACCAAAATCATTAAAATGCTCAAATTGATATGATGTTTCGGAAAACAGTAGTAAGGGAATTCCGAGGAGACATTTTATCTCAAATACATATTCACAACAAGACCCACATCTTGAAGGCACAACTCTTATCAAAAATATAAAATTGGTCCAGCTCAATCAATATATGAGAACGAAGAAAAAGAAAAAAAAAAGAAGTTAAAGAACTTAAGCAGTGATCTATCAATTGATAACTCTAAACATATAGCACCAAATATGTTGTAGTAATAGCAAACATAGTGATAACAGTAGCATGACACTTCAATGACTCAATATCCCAAAGTAGCAGTGATGAAAATGTAACAAAGAGCTTGCCAATTAAAAATCCAATAATGATGAGTGAATGAGGAAGGACATTATGCAGAGACTATGACATGAAACATATAAATTTGAATAGGAAGCATGACTTAAAGGAAACAACATGTCTAGAAGATCTAAACCAAAATGTAAGTTGGGACTCTTTTCCGAATAGATCTAGACATATAAGATGAATGGAAACCTTCATGAATATGGAATAGCATACATAAGACACAAAAGACAACGAATAATTATATATAGCAGTAACATAGCAAAGTCATCAATAATACATATGAGAAAATGCATCAGTGACTGGAAATTCAAAACGAAAGCATGTTCATTGCCACTTCTGCCTATTTCACATATGGCCAGATTAACCCGAACTCAAACAGAACAAATATAAAGCAAATTCATTGAATGTAAAATCAACCAATATGAGATAGGAGAAGAGAGGAAGTTACTTTTTTTGGGGCAACGAGACCGGGAGGACGAGCTGAGAGCAGGGATTCTTCTACCACGAAATCTCAATACGAACAACAAGCAAAGAATTTCCAGGCAGAATCTAAGCGGCGAACTTCCTGGAACTTAGGATTAGAGAATCGCCTTAAAATTTCTTGAGTAGAAAACGAGTATTGCCAAAGAACCAAACTCAAAAACCCTCCCTTTAATCACTGAGAGTAGAGGATTATTTATAGGGGAAGTTTGGGGAGATTTAGGGGGAAGATCCGTTGGATTTTTCAAATTCAAAATCTTTTCTCTTTTTCAAGGCAATAGTGGAAAGCTTTAAAAATTCCATAAATTGGGGGAAAGGGGACATGAGGGTGGTTGGACGCTGCAGGCGAGGAGGACAACAACTTTTCTCCGGATTTGCCGAATTGATGCGACTGCTGGATTGTTGGACTGTTGATTCGCATAGAAGAAGAAGAAGACGCGCAGGGGTCGGGTTTCTGGCGTTGTATTGCTGCCCTATGCATATGTTGTTGGATTTTTTGGGTTAAAATTGGTGGGTTGGGTTTCTTTTGTTTTGGATTTGACAATGGGCTGCTGAGAATTGTGGAATTGGGTCACTTGAAATGGCCCTAAACTGATCTTAAACATGGGTTAGAATTGATATTAGAGGATGGTTAAGGATTGCAATTGTAGCCAATTAGAATTAAGAAATTAGCCAAATTGAATTTAATTGGTGAATTTGGCTACATTTTAAATAAGGCGAATTAATATAATTAATTAATGAACCTCGTAATCTTAACGAAATAAAATAATTAATTCGCATATAAAATAATTAATTTAATTACAAACTAATTAACACGAAATTATGACTATAATTTAAACTAAATTAAATTAATAAAATATTTAACTAAAATGTAAAAATCTTTTGTGATGATTTTCAAATATTCTCAAAATATTAATTATATACATAATTATATAAAACACATATATTATTTAAAAATTATAAAAATGACACAACTATTTAAAATAACTTGCAAACTATATTATTTTTCTTTTGAGATTTTATAAAACTAATTGTTTTATTCGTTCGAAACTGAAGAAGCTCAGTAATTGATCTATCATGTGGAGGTCCAAAATTGGGTGTCAACAGACGAAAACATCAATTATATAATGTGATAATTGAAACACAATGAACAATATGCTGAAATAGATTATTGAAAACAATAATAAACATTAATGATTAAAAAAAAAACTAAAAAAACCTACAATAATACACCTAGTACCATAACCATGGTAATACCCCACCCACTAGGCAAGTCAACACTACATTACCAACTAACCTTCTATCTGAATATTTGTCCTCTACACCCTCCTATCTAATGATGTCCTGGGTAACTTGAAGTTTCATCATATCATGTCTTATCAGGGGCGGAGCTACCCATGCCCGAGGGGTGTCAGGGAAACTCCTTCGTTAGAAAATTACATTATATATAGAGGTCAAATTTTGGTTTAATAAATAAATATACAAGTATTGACATGAGTTAAAGGTTTAGTCTAATAATGAAAGGGTTAAGAAAATTCCTTAAGGTGCATTTTCTAGCCTTGCTAGCCTCTTGAATATAGCCACACTTTAACTCAAAAATAACTTAAAACATAAAAGAACTTATAGTGGTTTGAATTCCATAAATTATTCCTTGAATTTGAATATATAATAATCTGAACAGCTCTGTAACTCCTTGGTTCTGAGTCTTCAGACACTCAACGAAAATTTTTAACACAATGTAATCTTTTTTTAGTTTTGAACTTATAAAGGTTAATTTGGATTATATGGTTGATATACAATACTCATTTAATAATTAGTTATGTACTCTAATATATTAATTCTCCCGTCTAAATTGCATGCTGATAGATCTCTGCAAATTTAAATAATGTGTTGACAATTCTATGAAGAAGAAGGAAATTTATGCAATATATATAATCAATCTAAGATTTTTATTTTTTTTTAAAAAATCTATTTTTTTTTGGATTACGTTGATCTAACAACATTTTTAGTCCCTATCAATCAGTCTATCTTAGAATCATTACACATTACGGGTGTATTTGGTTGAAAATATTTTCATCATTCGTAGGTCACATTATTGTGGAAAACATTTACTTTAGAAAAAATAAATTTGCAAGGACCCCTAAACATAAAAATTAATTTACCTAAAGACCCTTCAAATTATTATTAATAATTTATATTTATTATTAATAATAGTAATATATTTAACAATGATATTCATTTTTTTTTAAAATGTTTCGAATGGTCACTTACAGTCTTGGAAGTTGTAAATTTTTCACTTTTACGTGTTCACACCAGTACATAATTAAGGAGCCACAATAATTGCTACAGATTCGATACGATACGATTCAATATATAATTTTAGCTCAAATTCTATATTTAAGTTTTCAAAAAATTGTTTAATTTAATTATAGAAAAAAATAATTATTCAAAATCTAGTAAACAAAAAAGTTATAGTTCGAAAACCATAAACTAAATCTGGCTTCGCCTCTACACTTTATCATATCAAAAAGAAAAGCAACACAAAACAAAATAAAATTTATTCTTAATATTAACTAATAATTTTTCAAGTCTATTAAGACTATACATCAAATATGCACTTCATTTTGTTTTTTCTTAACAATAATTTGTGAACAAGTAAAAATAAAGTGAAGCGGAGAAATAGTACGTAGGAAAAGACATACAATTTCATAACATGACAAAATGTTCTACTACAGTTATGGCAGAAAATAGTTTTCTAATTGCATTGTCGGTCTGGTACATTAAGTAAAGTCCTGATTGCATGTTCTGCCAAATAAAGATTAAAAAAAATTAAGATCTCATTTGTTTGTTCACTAAATAAATTAGACCAAATAATTTTTGAATATTTATTTCTCTTAATATATTCACATATTATTAATATTTAAATAAAAATAACAAAAAATATTATATGATAACTTAAACATAGGAGTTTATTTAGGATTTTTATTTGGTTACCAAAAATAAGAAGGATTTTTTTGCTGCTTTCTTGTCATTATTTTCACCTCGTTCTCCATCAACACCATTAAAGCAATTTGAGACAATCATCAATGGTAACTTTTTAGTATTTTTTTTCTTTTTAAAATCTAGACTAATTAATCTCATAAAATAATTATTCATAACTTATTAAGTCTTGAAATTTTTTTTGGATAGGCGATTCTATTACTTCAGACTATATTTTCTCTTCTTAGTTCATTCAATCAACAATACAAAAATTAATTGAAAACAAATATACCATCATATGTACTCCAATTTATTTAAATAATACTCAAAATTGTATAAAAAATATTTGAATGTTTTTTCAAAAAATAAAAAGGAAAAGAGAAGGTGAAATATCATTAATCTTTTAAATGTAAAAAGATAATAATTAAATTTAAAAAAGGGAAAATTGTATAAAATAGCAAACTATTAATTCAAATTAAATCTTATAACCACGGTTTGATTTAATTGTGACCCGTAGCAAACAGTTGTCATTCGCCTCTCTCCCTAGGTTTCTCGCTCGCCACTCTCGGCAGTCTCTCCCTTGTCTCTCTCGCTTTTATACAAACACAAATGTATACAATGCATTTGTGTTTGTATAAAGCAAGAGAAAACTGTATATACAAATACGAATACATATATATATTTTCGTCATATACACTTATAATTATACAAATACAGATCTTCCCCTGCCCAATTCTCTTTTGCCTTTCTCTCTTTCTCGCTTTATACAAACATGAATTATACAAATTACAATGTATAATTTGTGTTCTATAAAGCGAGAGAGAGAGAGAGATTTGATATACAAATATTTTATTCGATTCAATTGTATACAAATTCAAATTTTATGCAGATATACAAACACATAAAATTGAATTGAGAGGCTACCAACAATTTATACAAATGAGAAGCTGCTAGCGATTTATACAAATTGCCTACCAGTGAAATTATACAAATCTGAAGCTCCTGCCAACGAGTTATACAATCTGATGCTCCATAGCAAACATAAAGTTTGTGGAGCGCAATTATACAAACTATAACTATAACATACAAATATGATTTTTTATATTTGTTATATGTGAAAGTTGCTCAAAATATAAGTATTACTATAAAAATGATACTCCCTTTGTCCAACAATACTTGTTTGAGTTTGCACACTTCTTAGGAAACTATAAATAAAAGAGTAATTTTACTATATTATCCTTTGAATATAATAAATATAATGTCATGAAAAGTGTAATAGAGAAATGACTATAATTAATGACGAGAGTAAATCAAGAACTAAGTGTAAAATTATCCAATTTCATAAAGTGGACAAATATTGCTGGACATTCCAAAATATAGTACAGTAGACAGGGGCGGCTCTAAGGCTTGGCCAGTGAGGCCATTGCCTTAGGCCTAAAAAATTTAAAGGCCCCAAATTTGTTTAAATTATTATTATTAATTTGATTATATATTAATAGAATTTATATAAATAAAATTGTTATTGTATATTTTTTATTATTATTTGTTTGAGAATATTTTTTACCAATAGGTTCATAAATTCTCATAATCTTTTCACTCATTAGTTGATATATTTGTTTTAACTTCCAATTTTAAATTTTATCCTTTTTATATAGGAACTAAGTTATATATATTGATAACATAATGAATTTTTTTCAATTTTTTCTTAGACTACGTGAACATAAAAATATTCATGCACAAATTTCCTTTTCGTTTTTAATTTCATATATTATATGAAAATTTTATAATTTGTTTTAGATATTCACGTGCTACTTAATGAAATGAATTATATCATTTAAATTGATCTGAAATTTGGATATTTTTGTTAGTATCCATGCTCAAAACTTCAACTATTAAGTTATGTATGTTCTTTTCTTTTTCTTATTTGTGATGATAGCCAAATTAAAATTACAATTTGAGTTTTGAAGCTTAACATCGATAATCCATCACTTTTATTTTTTGTACTCTTCTTCCTTTCTTCTTCTTTTTTTTTTTTTTTGTGTAAAAATTGATATTTTTTGTCTTAAATGATTAATTTATTGTGTAGAAAATAGATTTTCTTGTTAATGTTTAAATTTTATAAAATAAATTTAAGGACCTCTTAATATGATTTTGCCTTAGGCCACGAGATTTGTTGAACCGCCCTTGACAGTAGATATCTATTGTTGAGAGTAATTTTCTTGTCCACTATAGTGAAGTATATATATATATATATATATATCATTTTGTAGATTCACTTGCAACTTTTGCATGTTGGAGCATTAAAGAATATGTCAGCATTCCATGATTTCAGTATTTCTTCTTTTCTGCTTATCTTAGTCCTCTGCTCTCTAGTACAAATCATTGAAGCACAAAGTTACAGTCGTCTTCTTCCTCAACAAGAAAGTAATCTTTCGCATTCTTCGCATATAAAGTTTGAATCTTTACCGAAAAATAAGATCCATGATTATGAGTTGTTGTTGCAACCCCATGATGAAGATTTCACTGTTTCCATTAAAGCTGATAAGATTTTGAAACTGTATACCACTTTTATGGTTTTGCAGAGAATGCTCTGAAACAAATAGCAGAGCAGTTGGGTAAAAAGGACTGGGATTTTGATGTGAATCCTTGTAATGGCAACACAGATTGGATTACACCAATAACTGACAAGAAATCGAAGTATATCAACAATGTAACCTGCATTTGCTCTACCCCTGATAGTTACTGTCATGTACAAACCATGTGAGGCTTCTTCCATTGGCTCTTTTTCATTTGCCCCCAATTTCTTTGAAATTGGAAATCATTCCCAAAATTTTTTGTTTTGAATATTACTTATGTTATATTTTCAGTTTCATTTGTTTTAGTAATATTGAATTTACATTGCACGTCATTTTTTAATTAGACTTGATAGATTATATTTTTGTTAAACATTTAATAACTTATGATATTTTATTTATATATTACTATTATTTTTATCAAACATGCATTTCACAATGTTCGTAGAAACTTCATACTTTTAGTTGTTACGATCAATTCAATTGAAATATATTAATTTGAAAATATATAAATCAATTATTTTTTCATAATATTAGTTACAGTAAATATGTTTATTAATTAATATATTTTCAAAAAAGAATATATATCTTAAATATTTAATTTAATGTCATTTATAAAATTTCTTATTTGTCTAGTATAAATTTTAAATGATTAATTTTTATTTTTAAAATTTATTATAATTTTATGATTGCAATTGTGCATCCAAAACATGTGTAATTACACTGTGACATCCAAACATGACATGTGTAATTACACTGTGGCAACCAAACAGGTCAGTGTAATTACTAGGCTGGTAATTACTACCCTAGTAATTACACCAATTCCAATTATCTGGTGGCTTTCCAAACAGACCCTAAGTATAAAATTATCTAATTTCATAAAGTGGGCAAACATTGTTGGATATTCCAAAATAGTACAGTGGACATCTATTGTTGAGAGTAATTTTCTTGTCCACTGTAGTGAAGAGAAGTTAATTTTATATATATATATATATATATATATATCATTTTGTATATTCACTTGCAACTTTTGCATGTTGGAGCATTAAAGAAAATGTCAGCATTATTACATGATTTCAGTATTTCTTCTTTTCTGCTTATCTTAGTCCCCTGCTCTCTAGTACAAATCATTGAAGCACAAAGTTACAGTCGTCTTCTTCCTCAACAAGAAAGTAATCTTTCGCATTCTTCGCATATAAAGTTTGAATCTTTAGCGAAAAATAAAATCCATGATTATGAGTTGTTGTTGCAACCCCATGATGAAGATTTCACTGTTTCCATTAAAGCTGATAAGATTTTGAAACTGTATACTACTTTTATGGTTTTGCAGAGAATGCTCTGAAACAAATAGCAGAGCAGTTTGGTAAAAAGGACTGGGATTTTGATGTGAATCCTTGTAATGGCAACACAGATTGGATTACACCAATAACTGACAAGAAATCGAAGTATATCAACAATGTAACCTGCATTTGCTCTACCCCTGATAGTTATTGTCATGTACAAACCATGTGAGGCTTCTTCCATTGGCTCTTTTTCATTTGCCCCCAATTTCTTTGATGGTCACTCAACTCAGGATTCTTCTATCAAAAAGTCACTCAACTTTCTATTATAACCTTAAAATCACTTTAACATTTTTATGGTCACTCAACTAAGGTTATAAGTGACCATCTAGATATTATCTCAATTCTTCATTATGGGTGTTTTTGGTACTAGGAAAATGATTTCTAAGTCACCTTCAATTTCTTGAAGTATTCTTTTCAAAGAATAGATATTTGGGAAAAAGTTTGAGAAAATGTTTATTTATGTCATCTATTACTGTTTGAGAAAAAGCTTATTCGTACCATTATTTCTTAACTCTGATTTTGCAAAACCATTTTTACCTCAACAAGACTCCAAACAACTTTTAATACTTTTCAATTTAGATTTTTAGATTAAATGTACTATTTTTGCTTCTTAATCCTCAAGAAGGGAAGAACATCAACTTCCAAAGTTCAATTCTTACGAAATCACCTCAAATTTCGGTCATGTCATAAATCTTTTTTTAAAAATGAATAACCAAAATTCTAAAATCATTTGTGGAGTTGAAAAAATCCACCCGTATTTTAAAAAAATATTCTAAAAAAGTGGAAATCATTCCCAAAATTCTGAAAATATGTTTTGATTCGTGTTTTTGTTGTTGTTTTTGACCCTAGATCTTTGTTCACTAGTGTTTTTTGAGTCTATGTTCAATATTCACGTGATTTGGAGTTGTGGAGAAAATTCTGCCATTAAAGGATGTTAAGTTTTGAAACTTTGAGAAAATTTCAAATGAGTCTTGTTGAGTTAAGTTGAATTCGAGCTCAAAAGATTTTGAGTTTTGGTATCTAGCTCGGAGGGAGGCTACTCTTGAAATTTGAGATGATTTCGTGAAAAATTGAAGAAGTTAAAATTTTGATGGTTCTTGATGTTCTTCATACGTTTCTTGATGTTCTTGATAAAGAAGAAGCAAAGAGTATATTTGTTCAAGAATCATAATTGAAAAGTGTTAAAAATTGTTTGGTTTCTTATAAACAATGGTTTTGGTAAAACCGGAGTTAAAAAAAAAAGGCATGGATGAGCCTTTTTTCTCAAACGGCAATGACATAAATGAGCCAAACTTTTAACGAATGAAATAAATAAGCATTTTCTCAAAGTTCTATTTGAGCCTTTTCACTAGATATTTTTCACCAAAAGGAGATTAATCCAAACTCTTATTCCTAATCAATTGCTTTAACCAACAGTACTTATTCACTATTACTATCAGGAAAACATTGAACACCTGATATGAGTAGCATAACACCTACCTTTATACCCCTGAACACTATAACACACCACATATGTTCCTTCCTATATGTCAAACCATTGTTTAATGGCTTATGAGAGCATATCATTGCAATAAACAATAAGTTTCCTAATGATGAGAATATTGAAACCATTCAGTGTTAGTCATGGGATATGGTTTCTACATGTCTAGATTAAAATTGGCTACATGAAAGTTCAGCTGACTAAGAAATTCCTCAAAAGAAAAGCTAGCTGAATTTCTCTTTGTCTATTTAATAACTTCATTTTTTTGATTAATCAGTATGTTTGATTTAGTCAATTTTTCTGGAACCAGTCTGATTAGCACATGGTGATCTGAAAATTTTGAACTAATAACAACCTTTGCTTCAGATTTGGATAATGTAAAGCAAACAGGATTTCTTCTAATATCTTCTTATAATGTTAACAGATTACTCAAAGGACAAGATCTTGCAGGTGTTCTCCCTCCCTCCCTGATCAAGTTACCTTATCTCACGAAAATGTACTGTTTAACTGACTTGGATCTATATTTTCAAACTCTTAGGAGTTTTACTTTTTTTTTTTTATTACCAAATAATCATTTTGATTATCCTTTGCCTGAGATATATATTGTTCAACATCTGTCCTGCAGTGATGTCTCGCGCAACTATTTGAGTGGTACTATTCCCCCTGAATGGGCATCTATCAAACTGGAATATATGTGAGCTGCACTTGAATTGCACTTTATCTTTAGACATTACATACAAAAGGTCCCTTTAATTTAAACTATTCAATAATTCATGGTTTTCAGGTCTGTTATGGTGAATCGACTCTCTGGGCCGATTCCTAAATACTTGGGAAACATGACTACACTACTTTATATGTATGTTCTCTTGGATTTCACCACACTCATGAGGATAAGTAGTCTTTTTTTTTTTTT
>JAJOOJ010010165.1:0-100180 GCA_029582625.1 Solanum boliviense
GATGAAGACTTGGTGAGTCCTCATATATTCGAGGACAATACCCTATATGTTCTTTTATGTCTTTTTAGTATTGTTTAAGTTGTGTATGGGATTAGTCCTAAATTTTGTACTCTAAAGTATTAGATGGTTTTGAGACATCATGTATAAAGTCTAGAAAGTCTTCCGCTCGCTATATATATTTTTTTTATGAAATGTTTTCTTGGTAAAGAAAGTTTTAAATTCCTTATGGTTTTTCTGTCTATGCGATGAATGAATGCTAAGAGGCTTGTATTAGACCTCTTCGAGGTCGAGTACGCCGGTTACGACTAGGGGGTGCTCCCGGGTCGTGACACTTCTTAATGAGCGATCTTTCTTGCGTACAAATAAAACTGGTGCTCCCCATGGGGACATACTAGGCCTTATGAATCCTTTTTCTAATAAGTCTTTTAATTGCTCCTTCAACTCCCGTAATTCAGCTGGGGCCATTCTATATGGAGGGATAGATATAGGTTGAGTAATTGGAATCACATTAATACCAAACTCTACTTCTCGTTCTGGAGGCAAACCCGGAAGATCTTCAAGAAATACATTGGGAAATTCATTTACCACTAGAATGGATTGAAGAGTAGGTGGTTCTGCATCTATATTTTTCACTCTCACTAGATTACATATGTATCCTTTGGACATCATCTTCTTTTCCTTAAGATAAGAAATAAATTTACCTCTTGGTGTGCCAATATTACCTTTCCATTCAAGGACGGCCTCTTTTGGAAAATGGAAATGCACCATCTTGGTTCGGTAATCTATAGTGGCATAACAAGAAGGTAACCAATTCATACCCATTATAATATCAAAATCAACCATTGCTACCTCAACAAGGTCAGCCAATGTATCCGATCACAAACATTTACAATGAAATTATGATAAACCCTTCTAGCTATAATAAACTCACCAATCGGTGTAGACACTTCAAATGGCTTCACTAATAATTCTGGTGTTCTTTCGAACTTTTCAGTAATCAATGGAGTATAGTATGATAGTGTAGACCGGGCTGGATCAATTAATACATATACAATATGTAAAAATATGGACAATGTACCTTTAATCACATCCGGCGATGTTTCTAAATTTTGTCGATTAACGAGAGTATATGTGCGATTCTGAACTCCACTAGAACTAGCTTCTACCCAAGCTCCTCTACCACGACCAGTAGGCATTTGTCCCCTATCTAAAGTAGGTGTTGATGATGAGGGTGCAACAACTGATCTAGTAGGTTGTGCCACACCACCCACACCCCTATTAGGGCAATTTCTCATCATATGACCCGGTGTACCACACTAAAAACAAACATTTGCCCAAATCGACATGCACCAAAATGATTTCTTCCATATTGTTTAAAAGACTGTCGAGGAGGTCTTGATTGGCTCAACATTCCCTGCTCTTGGTACTCCGTTGTTCGTGAACCTTTGCTTTCACCTCTTTGTTCAAACTGATTGCCCCTAGACTCTTGAAACCGAGGTGGGGCACTAGCTGTAGAGTAGGAAGATGATGGCCTAGGTGGTCTATTAAAGAACTGAGGCGTAAACTCACCTTGGGATGGTGTAAACTGCCCCATGGATCTAGCCCTCTTTGAATGCCCTGTTTCTCACTCTTGTGTCCTTCTTCTATGCCTTTGATCCTCCAACTTTTGCGCAAAAGTTTGCATCCTTTCTATGTCCATATTTTTATTCAATGAAGCAATGATACAATCTCTAACCAGATATGAATCTAATCTATCCACATATCGATGAACTCTATCCTCCATAGTAGCTACTACATTAGGAGCATACCTGGACAAGGAATTAAATTTGAGATTGTACTCTCTCACGCTCATACTTCCTTGGCGGAGATTTAATAACTGATCCGCACAGGCCCTCGGATCTCCAATGGCAGGTAATAGTCAAGGAATGCCTTTTTGAACTCTTTCCATGTAGCTGAAGTTGCATCTGTTCCCCTAGATTGCTTCCAAGCTTCATACCACAATATAGCCACACCCTTTAATCTATATGCTGCTAGCTCAAGAGCTTCTTTACCACTTACATGCATAACATCGAAAGTGCATTGGATATGATTTATAAAGTCTTGTGGATCTTTATTATGATTTGACCCGGTGAATGATAGAGGGTCCAAATTAAGGAAATCATGTATCCGCGTGCCAGCTGCTCTATCTACACCACTAGTACCTCCAACTAGACCTTTTTTCCCTTGGCCATGGCCAGCAACTATACGAGTCAATAATTGGACTGCATTGCTCAAATCTTGCTCGGTAGCATTAATAGGGGGTTCTTGAAGTGCGGCTTCCCTCCAAAGACTTCTGGAGTTGGAGGGGTCGAGGAAGTCTGTGATAGAGACTCATCTTAAGCCTTACCTTGAACAACTTGACTAGGTGGTGGTTGGCTGGTCCCTTCTTAGGTAGCTAGATCTACACGCTTACCAGTACTTTTACTTCTTCTCAAAATCGGCATCTTTGCTATAATAAAACAATTTAGAAATTAGATATAATTTCTGATACCACTTTTGTCACGCCTCAAATCCCATGAAGATGGACAGGCACCCGATGCCCTTAAGGCCCGAGAGAACCAACATGTAACTTGTACTTACTATGCTTATAACTATGGCATTGTTATGACAAGTTTACATAGGATGCAGCAATACGAACCAATATAAGTAGATCTAAATCATATATACAAGACTTAGCCGTTGAGGCCACAACTTGTTATGACACAACTGAGCTATATAATTAAGTCTACAAGCTTCGTAGACTCGGTCAAGTCGCTTATAGAATGCCGACGACTATTTTCCACTTAATAAGTGAAGGGGAGAGGGAAGTGAGGCACCAAAGTTGAAGGGCCAGTATAGAAGCTAGAAGTAGCTAGCCTATAGTAGTCGGCCTAACCAAAGCCTCACGACAACATAAAATTAGCCTTATGAATTGAATCTTAAGTAGGGGGCTTAGCCCGCCCGCCTATCAAAAAGCCTCTAAAAGATAGAAAACCTAAGATTAGGTCGAGACAGACCCCGCCTTACTCTTAACTACGATACAATACCAAAATGAATTTACCAAGGACTCAGTAAAGCTCCGAATCATTCTGGAGCTCACCAAAAGTTGTTGAATGTCGTGTACTCCTACTGAGGAGGACTACTAGCTGAAGAACTTATGCCTGCATCATGAAATGCAGCGTCCCCCGCGAGGGACGTCAATACAAGGATATGTAATGAATATGTAAGGCAATAACATATATAAATAAGAGTTAGATTATTTAATCTTTGAGATTGCTGTTTTGGTGGTCATAATCATTTTTTATATTTGGAACTACGGACAAGTAGTAGAAGACATGAAATAATACTTCAAGGCATTAACAACGACATAAGGAGCTATGTAACATCAATGCATTACTTGTGAGCTTAAATGACACGATTGACTTCAACTGACTAAGAGGAGGATTCACCAAACTTGTTTTTGCAAATACCATTTCAATACCAACACATAAGAGGATAATTACACAAGTATAGAGTACTAAACATATAATGAAGTAATTCTATACACTAAGGAGAGGGGAAAATATTGACAGCCATTTGGAGATCGTACGCTGCCACTATGTTTCCTTTACTAGGTATAGAACTTAGGAAATTCACTTATTGATGTTAATCGCAAATATCAGATTTCATGCCGAAGAATATTGAATCGAATAACCTTACATACTTTATCCTCTGACCAATACAAGTATCATGATTCAACCTCCCCTTTTAGGTTCTAATATATAATATAAGTCATGATAAACTAAAATTAGCAGCTATCACACCGTGAGCCTCATAAAATAGTGGCTAACTTGAAATATAATGAGATGATACAGCCCTCAAAATATTGTGTTTCACCACGCCCTCTTTCTCTACCCAATACATATATTATATATCATGTTCCAAGATTGCCTAAGCCGCACCAACAACAATACACATAAAACAACCTCAAATATTCTTTATCATACAACTAATTATTGACCTCACCACCCCCGTGTGTTCTTTATAACAGCACACCCATAATTCCTCACTCATGCATAAGGAGGACAAAAGAAAAGAGTAGTCACCTTACCTTAATTTATGCAACTTTCCCGTTTAACTTGGAATCTTCAAGATCTTTAACTTCCCTTTACACTTAAACCAAAGAAAAAGAGAGAAGTATCTTAATAACCAAAGAAGTGAGCAACAACTTTTGGAAATATTATGCCTTTATACCTATACTTGATCATGAATAACATGTTTTCCTAACCATCCATAGGATAATTTAGCTAAATCCATAGGTGTTTTTACTTACCTTGTCTTGTAGATATGAGGGTTTCCTCAAGAACCCTAGAACAACTTTAAGGTTGTTGTTTTAGTCCTTAAGCGAAAAGATAGAGAGAAGGAAATGGGCTTTGAAATCTGAAGAATTTGGCAAGAAATTGATTGATAAAAAGTATTGGGGTTTGCTTCCTATATCTAGGGGAGCTTGTATCTCAAATTTCGTGAAATTCTGAGTTAAAATCGTTGAATGTTATATTTTAGGTCTTCATAGTTGTTCTTGAAGTTCTTGAAGAACATTAAAATATTCAGGGAAGGAATCTTCAAAAGAGAAAGAGTTTGATCCAAAAAGGAAGAAAGAGAAAGTGTAAAGGTGTTTGTAAAAGGATAATTTACCTAAAAGGGTAAATACTAAAGGACAAAGGAAGTGAGGACCACATCAGGTCAATTGTTGGAAATGTGCAAGGGCAGCCTGAGGAATATGGGTGAATCCTGACTTGCATCACCCATTTCACTTGGAGCCTCGCCCTTTGTGCAGCTAGGTCACCGAGTTGGACCTCATTTTGGTGAAGACACTAAAAATTTCGACGAGTTAAGCCCTGGTCATCGAATCCATTTGGTGCATCGGCGAACTTCCACCCAAATCACCGAGTTGCCTTGTTCATTTGTAGAGTTTGGCGAGTCAATCTTCAAGTTGGCGAGCTGAACTTCACGTTAGGCAAAGAAAGCAGGGCATTTGGCGATCAAAAGCTCATCTTATGACCCTTTCTTCTCAGGTCCTAATTCTAGTTTCTTTTCTTTTGTTTCTAGTTCATTGTCAAGAATCCAAAACTCATTTTCAACTCATAACAACTCTACTTGTTGACTATTGGTTATTGAATTCACTTATTTGTTAGTACCTTTTCGTTGTGTGCTTTTATTCGTTTTTACTTCATAGTTAACTTCTTGATTCAAGTTTGTTTGCTTAAATCAAGTCATCCGTTCTTCATGAAATAAAAATCTATTCTGACCAAAAGTAGGAATCAAGACCTTGTGATCAACAGAGTATAAGCAATCTTCAACATTAGCCATGCCAATTTGAGAGGCAATCAAAGGTGTGTATACATGAGCGATTGTGAGTTCATTTTACTAATGCTAATGTTGTTTGTTGTCTTTGTGATTTGTCATTTTATAGGTACAAATGAGTTATAAGGAAGCATGTCCTTGATAGCTTCAGACCCATGTGAATATGGTGGTGATTATGAGGGCTATGATGATAGCCATGATCAAGAGTCGAATGGGAATGAGAGCTACTGTTTCGGAGGAGAATATGAGAGAAATGTTGAACATAGCTCTTATGGTAAAGATGTAGAAGAACACTCTTGTGGTGGCTCCTATGATGATGTGGGAGCATGTGAGGGGTCTTACCCTCACTGCGAAAGTAAAGATGGTTCCTTTGATTATGCCGGAACATGGTACACTTCCAACTACCAGGATGAAGGTAAGGTTTAGGTATAATAATCTATTATATACGATGTAAGAGGAGCATGCCCCTAAGGCTTGTGAAGATTCATATTCTTACTCTTGTGCTAATCCTTACCCTAGTCGAAGTAGTGTGTGTGGCTACACTAGCTCAAATCAAAGTCATCCGAGGGGAAGGAGAGAGTGTGCAACTCGAAATTCTAAGGATACTTTATCCTATACTTCTCATGGAAATGCACACTATTCAGGATTTGGGAACAAAGGCAGGTATGAAGGATGTCTCAAGGGTCTCGGTTCCAAAATAATTGAATTTCCTATGTTTAAGGGATTGCGCGATCCCAAGGTATATCTTGATTGGGAGTGGCAATGTGAGCAGATTTTCCAACGCCATGATTTGGTAGGTCCAGAGCAACCCTTGTATGCCCTCTCTCATTTGAAGGGTCTTGCATTAGGTTGGTGGATTCAAGAGGAAAGGCTCTGTGCACTCCAAGGAAATACCCACCCATTGACATGGGAAAAATTGAAGAAGTTGATGAGGTTCAATTATGTGCCAAAAGGGTACATTAAGCTTTTCAATTTTGATCCAAGAAGACCAATTAATAGGACAAAGATTTGAATTTGTGGGGACTCTATTACCTTTTACGAAGGTGAAAAGTGAGAGACAAAAGATTGAGAGGACTAAGGGAAATCAAGGTGGCAGCCTTAGAGTGGAAAGAAGAGAGGTTGAGAGGAGTGAAGTGAGAGGGTTGCCACAATCTCAATCTAACATTTATGTTTATCCTTCACTTGGTAAGGATTCCTACATAGGTACAAGCATGACGAATGAAGGAACACAAGTTCCCAACAAAGAGCCTGCAATCGAAGGTGTGATGGATGCACTTAGGGGATGTCCCAACATCCAAGGTAAATAAGATCTTTCTTGCGGGCTTCAAGGTACAATAGCTAAACTTAGCACTTTTACCATTACAAATAAACAAAGTGTCAATGTTATCTTGTCTATATATGAGCCTATAATTTATTTACCATGTGTTGATAATGTGATTGTCAAGAATTTGGATACAATAGCTGATCTTATTGATGACCGATTTGATTATTCTAGTAAGATCAATTTGTGTCCACCTAGTGTTGACTCATATGCCTTGAATGCAAGCCATTATTTTGTAATGATTGTGTGGATCCACCTATTTGTGAGTATAGTTCACTGGTTGAGGGTTCTTGTAATGTGATTAAAAAATCTCAAGTTGGTGGTACTAATGATATTGTTGACCAATCGAATAGGAGTGACTCTATGAGCATATCTTTTGTGGATGAAAAAATTGCTTGCTTTGCTCGTAGAGATCATGTGTTTGAAAATACTTCAAAAGATGGTATGTGTCTTTTTTAGGGTGCACTCTCATGTTCTAGTTCCCCCGTAGTGGTGGATAATTCCCTCTTTAAGTACAATATCCAATTTAAAGATGATGAAATCACTCCTAGTGATGTGCCTAGTGGTGTGAATCTTGAGAGAAGTATAGTTCTTAATAGTTGTAATTGTTTTAGTATCCCACTATGTAGTGAAGCTTTTCCTCCCAAAGATGGAAATCTCTTCTTGGAAGATGAGAGTACTCTTCTAGGGAAGGAAGGTAATGAGAAGGAAGGTGGTGTTTGTTTTCCCATTGCTTATACTTCTTGGTGTGTTTCACTTCTTAATGGTATGACCAATGCTTATGAGCCTATTGGTAGTCATACACATGAAAACACCTTAGAGGAAATTGAATTGCGAGAGACCTTTCTCTATTACTTGTTTACCTATTATGATGCTCATGCTGTTGAGTGGAGTATTTTGTTGGAAGGAAAGAGTGCCAACCTTATAAATGGATGTGCACTTGATCCTATTACATGGTTTGCCTTTCCATTTGACCCCAGTAGTGAGCTGAATTGTAGCATTTGTGTAGGAATTCTTAGTAGAAATGGCAGGCATATGGTGGTCGACATTGTTTATTCATTTCCCTATGCAGGAAAGCTCTTCCTAATGTTTCACCATCCACTTGAAGGGCCTATATTATGTGTTGGGAAGGATAGCTTCTGAAACCCATTTTCTACCTCTTACCTTGAGCATGATCTTGCTGAATGTGCATCTCATTGGGGTAGGAGATATTTGCCAAGAGAAGGTGAATGTTGTACCTTCTTTTACTATCTATTGGCATATGATGAGATCCCTAGTTGGATTAGAAGTGTATTGCATGCGGATCAGGGTATCCTTGAGGTCTACACTTGTTGGTATGACCCTGTTTTGTGGACCCTCTATCCTTGTGATCCCGGCGAATGCTTGAAGGTATTTGAACTGGTGAAAGTATCATCTTTTAGGTGGTATTGCCATGATGTTGAGAAGAATACCCATTGTCCTAGTTCTCCGTTTGTGGGGTTAACAGCCATGACAATAAAAGATGTTTGGTTGTTCCTTGAGTTTGAGTCTCCTCGGTTAAATGGTTTAAGTCCTAACCTTTGTACTACTAATTATGCTAAGAGGATACGCTTCTTGCTTATGGTCTATATGGTTTTACAAGGGTTGGGTTCGAGGACTCACTTTTATCTACTTGCATATGATGCTACTCATACTTGTGTGGGCTGCATATCTTATGTTAGTAGTGGTATCAATAGGGCAAATGAGAGTGTCCTTGACTCAATGCTATGCAATTCTTTTCCATTTTACCTCGATGTCGTCTTTAAGTGTGCTGAGTATAGTAGTAACATCGTCTGTTATTTTGAAAACTCTTCTTTGGTGTTATTACTGGATCCTATGTGCTTTAATGAGGTGTGTTTACCATTTTGGGTGGGGAATACGTATGTACTTGAACATGCTCATGAATTGGGAATCATTACTAAGTTATCTTGTACATTTGATGGGGTCTTAATTTGGCTTAACATTATTTGTTCCTTCACACTTAGGTATGAGAGTGTTCATGTGCTACTTGACATAAGGGAGACCATGTACTTGTTTGAATGGGGAGCCAATGAGGGCTTACACATGTAGTTGTTTAAGAGTATTGGTTCCTACGTTGTACCCCTTTGTCTAAGCTTCTTAAATAGCTAAGTATCTATTACTTTGATGGGTTACAAACCCTTTGTTGATTTTTGTGATACTTGGTTATATGTTAAATTTGTGCATCTTTGGGATGGTGTGCAGATTGTTATTACTAACACTAACCCTCATGCTATGAGGATCTTGTTCTTGTTTACTTCTCCTTTGGTTTTGCAAGGTATGGATTGGAGGACGAATCCTTTTCAAGAAGGGGAGAATGACGTAATACCGATTACCTCAAGGCTATCCATTCACGAACATCAAGGCTTTGATGGAATGTTCACAAGGATGGAGGTTATTGAGGATGTGTGGATGACGAAGAGGAAATTCCATGCCTTGCCTGGGAACATATGCACCTTGAAGGAGCTCCCAGTTGGGCAACACCATGTTTGGATGATATCTTGGAGCATGAGAGGCTACTAAGTGAGGAGGAACAATTAAAGATGTGTTCCATTCGGCGAGAGGACAGCCACTTCAGCAACTCGCCAAACCTCTTTGGCGAGGTTCCCAATGTCCCCAACTAGTCCAAGGAGCTACATAAGGGAAAGCTGACCATTCGGCGAGATAGAGACCATTGGCATATTGCCAAGTCGATTGGGCGATGGTCCCCACACTGCCAAAATTTCATGTAGCTCCCTAGCCAAGGCAAGGAACAGAGTTCCTCACCGAGTCCATTGGGCGCATCGCCGATCATTTAGGAGGGCCTGACTTGAGTCGCCCATTGGCCCATTTAGGGTCACTTTTGGGCCCATCTATGTAATAATTCCTAAAACTATAAATAGGCCTTTAGGGGTTTATTTTAGGGAAGTCTGATTTTGAATATTGTTCTTGTAAACCTAAACTCCTTGTGTGAGTGTTTGAAAGCTTCGTATAAGCTTTTGTTGAACCTTGTTTAGAAACGGGGGTTGCTTGGGATATTGATTACCTTGAGGTCTTCGTAAGAGTTAGGTGCTTCTTGTTGGATTAACGAGGTGAGGTCTTTGGGTTTAATATACCCTTAGGTTGCTCTTTCTTTCCTCTTTTTATGTCTATTTATTTATCCATTATTTATTTTATTTGTTTTCTGTTGTTTATTGTGATTCTTCTTGTGAGAATTACATCACAAGTGGTGTTACTATCACACCTACATCTATCTCGGTCTCTCCAGCCCTCATCTCTATTCCATCCTTGATTTCCACCCGGTCTTGGGTAATTTACACGATAACCTCCTCCTTGATTGGCTAGGAAGTTTACTTCCACATTGTACAACGCTTCAAATTGTTCTTCATCGGGGTTTACTCTACCAACATCCACAAAATTAACACTCTTTGTACCAACACCCATTACATTTTTAGCAAAGATATCTAGCTAGGTCATCATTTTTGCCATGTTTTGGTCTCTCTCTTGATTCTTTTCAATATGTTCTTTTGTCATTCTAAAATTGAGAGGAGGCCTTGGTATTCACGAGTGTACCATGCCATATTGATATTGGTCATGCAATCAAGGAGTTGAGAGACTACTTCATAAGGTTGTTGCATTATACCACCGGGAACAAGTTGATCAACAACTCTTTTGTTCACCGAGTCGAGGCTCCTATAGAAGTAATGCAGCAACACATTAATAGGAAGTCCATGAGTTGGGCATTGCAGCACAAACTTCTTCAACCTCAGCATAGTCTCATGGATTGGTTCACCTTCCAAGCATTTGAAACCTTGGATGCTATCCATGAGTATCATCATCTTCGATGGGCGAAGAATCTTACTGGGAATATTGTGATCAGCTCATCCAAAGAGGTAATTGAGTCTCTTGGTAATTCAGATAACCATTTGGTAGCTTCACCCATCAAAGAGAATGGGAATAGCCTGAGACGGACCGATTCATGCGATATGTTCTTAGATTAGAATGAACCCCAAACGTCCACAAAGTTCTGAATATGCTCATGGGGATCCTCATGAGCCACCCCCTAAATAAACCTTTCAATTCTAAGAGCTGAAGCATTATGCTAGTAATGTGAAAAATAGTGTTTCATTCAGTTGCAGGTTGACATATTGCTCCCACATCACCCAATAGAATTGAATCATTGGCATTTGGGTCATTTACATCATTGAGGTTTACAACATCATCTTGGTGGCCCACTTGGCAACCATTACTTCTATTAACGCTCATCTCCTCCTCTATTTAACACAAAATACAAAACCAAAAAGTAAAATAAGTAGATTCAACTATAACCGAAAAGATCACAATTTAACTTCACTAAAGAATTTTAAACAACACCACTCCCTGGCAGCGGCACTATTTTAATGAATAACACTTCAAATACACTTCATCCAATTCTGAGTGCAAACGATTGTTAAGCAATATAAAACGCAATAAATGAGTTGGGTTCGAACCCACAGGGAGCGATACGTGTTCAAATTCAATCAAAAAGTACAAATGTGATCTAGCTAAATATAGGAATAGACATTATCGAAAAAGACATGAAATAAATTAAAAGGGTTGACACTAATGTCAGATGGCGGATTTTGGTTTGAAATTATCAACTATAACGCAGTCAAACAATGATAAAATAACAATAGGGAGACGAATTCTCATGATATGATAGATTATAGACAAATTTTGTTATATGTGTGATTGAAAATACTAATGAATAGATAAATATTAGTGGGTAGGCTAGCCTATGAGTGAAATAGACTTCACTCAAGCAACTATTCTACTTCGAATGATTTCTTTAGAACAGCAACAAACATATCCATTAAGAACATCCCACACATTAATTCATCCACTCTCCCAAGCTAGATGGGTAGGATTGGGTTTAGGATTCACTCTATCGAGTTGAACCCATATTAACCCAATACCTACAAACAATTAATCATAAGCCTTAGCCCCAAAACTTCTCTCTCGAGCAAACTAAGAACACAAAGGTAGAACTGCATTTGCAACTATAATTCATAAATTGAACCTCAGCTAATTATTAAACTCACTTCAATATAACATTTAAATTAGTAATAATCAATACCTATAAGCTAATTCAACCCATGATCACATGATCACAACCCAAGAATTGGAGTTTTAGCCAAACATCATAAAAAGGTAAAAACGGTTACCAAATCGATTATCCATCAACTGGGTAAGAGTATTCAAGCCTTAAAATGGTCAAAATTGAAGAAAATTAGTAACCCACTTGCAAAATATCTTAATTGAATCTCCAAAAGCTGTCCACTCTACTCAGAAACTCTTCTAAATAAGAGTAAGCAACAATATGGAAAAGAGAACTCCCAAATTAACAGTTCAAAATTCAATTTGTAGTTGCAAAAAATTAGCCACGAAGGGCCATTAGGCGAGGTAAGTCATGTTTGCCGAGTGGTTCGGCGTACCGCTAATCGCTCTATTCTATTGCCTTTTTGCATTCTCTCTCAGCATCCTCAAGTCCTATAACTTTGGGTGATCATTCTTTTCATTGTGGAACTGATCGGCGATTCGCCAACTACCCATTTCCTGTCGCCGACTTGGTTTCTTCCCTCACGGCTGACACACTGGAACTCTAGGCAGTCTAAATAGCCATTCGGTGATTTGCCAAGTGCTCTTGGCGATCACCAGGCTCGTCTTTCTCTACTTCTATAGTTTGTTTTATTCCTCTTTGCCTGTTTGTGTCCTTGGTTTGCTCCTCAATCCACATACCTGAAAATCATGGCGTCAACATCAATTTATGGCACAAATTAAGCATTTGAGGACACTAAAACTATCAAATCAAAGACCAAAATGAGTCCAAATCTCAGACTCATCAAACTTCTTCACTAAATAATGGTGGAACCTCCAATAGTACTCCAATCAATGTCAAATCTCAAACCTACACTCAATTAAGGTTAGGGAATACTAATCTAACCTTAGAAACTTTGAAGAAGACACAAATCAACAAAATATTTTTAGGCTATTCTTCAAAAAATATTTTGACTATTTTTTGTAACAAACCCAAGAATAGAATCGTAGGAACGAATTTAAGCTCAACTCTGATACTAAATGATATAATTCTCAATTCGAATTACGAATAAAATACATAAATTAAAGATAAGAAATAATGATATATATATAGACACAAAAAGAGGAAACAGAAAGCAACCAAACGGTATATTAAACCCTAAGACCTCAATTCGTTAATCCTGCAATAAGCCCCTAACTCTGATGAAGAGCTTGAGGGAATTGCATTCACCTCCAACCCACGTTTCGAAGGAAAGATCAACACAAGCATGTACCAAGCTCTCAATAATCATACAAGAGTTCAAATTTCTATATTAAAAATAGTCTAAGCTTAAATAAGAACCTAACCTAGCTATTTATAGTTATTACAAACGAGTAGCAAAAGAGGCCCAAAATAGGATAAAAGGTGAGCTGGGTCGAGCTCGCCTAATGGGTTCGACGAGTCGCCAACTGGGTCGGCGATGTGATCCTTCCTTGGAAGCACTTTGTAACTTTTGGCAATCTGGGTTCCTCACCCAAACTTCTCACCTAATGAACTCTGCGAGTCGCCAACTAGGTCAACGACGTGACCCTTCCTTGGAAGCATTGTGTAACTTTCGGCAAGCTGGGGTCATCGCCTAAGCCATTGGGCGAGTCGCCGAATGGATCCTGCTCGCCTACGGTGACAGTTTGATCAACTGTCTTCCCTTCACTTCCACAAGCGATCTTCCAGACATAGGAATCTCTCCTTGCCATCAATACAAGCTCAAAAACCCCTAGCTTCATGAGCAATACTTGCATTCCTTGTAGGTCCCCAACTTGGATTCGAGTGAGCGGCCTTGGTGCAATCTGAATTGATTACTGAATATCGGTCCACCTCACCCAGGGTTGGGGCGTGACACTAAGTCAACCATGAATCAATCATAGAAATAATAATCAAGATCATCTACTCCACACACAAGCCATAGTCTAAATAAAGGATCCAAACACCAAAAATAAGCCTAAGGCTCCTATGGAATAAAGAAATATTGGACAAAAGGGAGGAAAACTAAATACCCGGCAAATACCATCCAAAATTACATGAAATCTATATTAGGCATTATCTACGAAGCTCAATCAAGAAAGTAGACCAAAGACTACCTCAAAGCCGAACATGAGCGCTCCGAATCCACTATAGACGAGCTATTCACATCTGGAATGCCTTCGAACACCCCCAAACTATCAAATTATCCATCACAACGTCATTACAAATGTTTTGACACTAATATTGCAATATTTAGAAATGGACCCGAAATTGAGTCATAATGGGAATGTGGACCCACATGAGGAATCCCAAAGTTGACTCTGTCAAAAGATCTTATACGTCTTATTGAGCTTGTGTTCCAAAATTGAACACAATACGAGGTCCAAAAACAACAAACACACAACATGCAAAGAATTCACAAATTGAGCATAAAAAAGACGAGGGACAACATCTTCAAGCTCAAACTCACCTCAAAGAGGGGTTCACCAACACAATCTGATCACTCCACCATGTAGCCGAAACCTCCACGGTCATATTGAACTTCTAGTCACCTCAATTGTAGTTGAAATGAGGGAGAAATCAATATTTGAAAATTACAAATGAAGCTGAATTTTGCTATATATTTAGCAGAAATCTCATTGCTAAAAATCCAGTTTGAGGTCGTTAAAAGCCTGCACCAAATATCAGCACTTCAGCTGGTTTGCTTCAACTCCTACTTCTCCGACGGGGTATCCAAGATTCTTTTGGAACCCCATATGCGCAATTCAAATATGATACCCCATAAAATTTGGTATTTTAGACTCAACAGAACCATCAAAACTTCCATCCGTGGTCATTTCAATGAAAAGTGGGTCCCACACCCACATTCCGTTTTAAGCTAAAACCACATGAAGGCTCAAAATATGATTGGAAGCCTAGGGAACCGCACGAAAGGTCATTCTAGACCAAACTCGACATCCTACAACTATCTGTGCTAACGAAATTCTCACCCGAACAGGTTTACCAAATTTTTTGACCGAAATCAACCATTGGCTTAAGCTTTAATATTAACATGCCCAATGGCACAAACTCACACCAGAAGTCTCGGGGCCACTACCAACCATGCCCCTAGCCTAAAATGGCCATTCCGGAGCTAATGAAACCGCCAAAATTGAATTTCGAGGCAGTCTTCCTACGCTTTAGATTAAAGTTATCCAACTTTCAAATGATCCAAAATAAGAAAACTTGCACAAAATCCAAATGAATGACCCGACGAGTTAATTGTTAGTCATTGAAACTCATAAATGACTTGTGGATGCTACAACAAATATCTAAAGGCTAAAAAGATCAAAAAATGAAGAAAATGACCAGGAGGGTCATTATAACACCCACTACTAAAAGGACTTTTGTCCGTGAAAATTGAAGGATAGACAAAGACTAAAGACACAAAAAGATGAGGATACTAGGTCCACAAATCTCTGCCAAAACCTCACACACCCTCTCGGATCGTAGAATGCCTTCATTGAAGTCAACTAAGAGGAAAACTCTCAAATTCACTTCAAAACTCCAAAAACTACTCCAAATCCATTTTGGTCTGCAACTGAACAAAACTTGCCTGAAAGGAACAAATTCATTAAAAAGACCATCACCGCACCAAAACAATATAATTGAGCAAATGCAGGACCATCAAATACGCAACCCAACTACCTATACCGAAAACACACCTTAGTTATCTAAACATCTCCAGCACCGATTGATACTTTCCTACAATTCCACACAACATCAACCTTAAAAGAAAAATAGGCTCCCGAACATCGAGGGATGACAACTGCCCAGACAAGGTACTCAACCCAGGGTCAAACCCCAAAATCCATATATAACCCTCAAAACCAATAAATCCATCTAAAGACAACCTTCTAAATCAAGTCATACTAATCCAAAGGACGACAATCTTGTGAATGACAAGGTGGCACTGAGCCCCGCTCCAGTGACCTACTCCAACCCAAGGAACTTCTGAAACACTAACACTACGAGCCCACAAACTTCTCTACCACCATAAATCTAAGCTGAACTCCCCATCCTATGGGAAACCGAGCAGGCATGTGGCATATCAACGTAGTCAACTTGATGGTAGTGGCCTAAGGGTACCAACCATATCACGAACCACGCAAGCTACCAAGCATGACGAAACCAAACCATATATCCTAAAGTAGAGCCAACTCAAAAATCCCACGAATTAAAATGACTACATCCTGAACATGAATCAATTTTCCATTTCCCAACAAGGCTAAAGCTTAAAATCACTAATAAACACAACCATTCTGACTCTAAATCATACACCGGCCTCGAGGGCTATCAAACAATAATAAAGAATGAACACAACAGCTAATCCAAGCATAATAAGAGATCACACATCTAATTTTTAGCTTTCCATAACCAACCTCCAAGGCCACAACAAACGGACGAATCCAAAATGAGTTGAATGAGCGAAAACACAACTCCATAATCGAGGAAAGACCAAATGGAGAAAGCAACAAAAAAGGACTACCACAACTAAGGAACGCTAACTACCCAACACAAAGCTCCAAGAATTATCAATCTCCAAACTATTGCTTAAAAGGGATGGCTCATAATTAAGCTAACTAGGCCCTATGACATACAAAACTCAAATCAAGAAAAGTTGGTCAAGCAACCTATCAATCAAGGATCGACATCACAAAATAAGCAAACAACAAGGAAGGGAAAAAAAGGGAAGTAATGCAACAACCACAAAAGGACAATCAAGGCAAAGGCATGAGGAGTTACTCAACCACTACTACCAATCAAAACAACATAGCCTAGTCGATCCACTACTAAAGGAAATCAACTATAAGAGCAACACACATACACAATCCTCAAGTCAAACTGTCAGAACATGCTAGCTATAGCTGATAAGCGAAATAAACCCAAATGGGCATGAAAACCCCAAATCACACGAAATAAGAACCAATGAGATAAACCACAAAATTGCATCCAAAGAAAGGATACATGAAGCCTCAGCCTTTGACCGGCCTAAAAAATCATAGCAGAGACTGCGTCTGACCTCAACATGATCACCTAATGTAGTAATGGCAACACCTGAGGCGCCATCTCTGACTAAATGAGCCAATAACCGTTAATACTAATCTAGATGAATACCTCTCATCATGGTCCCATGCTAGGGACAAGGTTTAGGCTTATGAACAAGCTCCCCACATGTACAACTAAGTCTGATCAACCCAGCCTAGGATTATGAAATGTCTACAATACTTGGAAAAGCAAATCCTACCTGGAGCACTCTCTAGACTCGTGGCCCAACTTTCCACAATAATAGCAACCTCTATAGCGCAAATCTTGACATGATGAACACAATGACCTGCCCTGTCTACCTTTGCCAGATTTAGAACAACCTTTAACAAACTGCATTGGGGCTTTGCGACAATCTCTTACATAGTGGCATATCTTGCCACACAAATACCAACCATTACCAAGAGTAATTGCCTGCAAAGACCCAACATAAGTAACATGAGACTCAACACCCAAAGGTCTAGAAAGGCCAACATGAGAAGTCAAGCCTAAACTCATCATGTCGCCAGAACCATAAACTGCCTCAAAACCCTCTAGAACCTGAGATGCTACCTCCATATGCATATTAGGTTTTAAAAAATATGTCACTTGATGAAATGATACTCAGCTCAAAGAGGAATTTTTCCATAACTGTATAGATGGAAATGCCTCATACCACCATCAATGTAAACCTCAAGCCATGCTTGCTCCGTAGCCCTCACTTGACCTGTAACCAGGGGAAAGTTAGACCCTACCAATATTAGATGCTCCGATGCTAAACGGAGTGGCAAAGCCAACCCTCGACCAACCCCTGACTGAAGTCCTGATCTAAAAGAAATAATGTAGGGTTATACCAAACCCACTCTAGAAATCACAACACATAGTCATAAATGGATGATAAACCCTATTGGGACAAGTCAATCCAATTTTTCTCTAAGGAGCACCCACTACACCAAGAATTGCATCTACCTAAAGCGTACCCCATGAGGAGCTCAAACCTCTTAACACTAAATACCAAGGAACCAAAGTAGCCAAAGACCTTTCCAAAGCCTAGGCTTCCCCCTGACTCTTTAAATGTTGAGAAATGCCTCCGACCATAAGGTCCACACCTGGTTGAGGCCTGCAGCCCCATCACGTGCTAAAACTCTAGTGGAATATGTTGATGCTCCACCCACATCCATCAAATTCTTCATCTTATCCACCAATGAGGGAGTAGATTCTAAAGAAGAAGTTTTAGATGTTACTCAAAGCGAAAACACATGAGAATTGTCAATTACAAAATTTCCTAAAAATTCCCTATAGTCTCCCGAAGAAAGGATATAGACGTCTTTCCAACAATCCGCAATACTCTAGTAGGAATTTTCTCTCATTCCCACATTGTTGTTCAACCTAGAGCTCTGATACCACACTGTCACAACCCGATTTCTCAGGTCATGATGACACCTACTACACCCCACCAGTATGTAAGCCTAACCCGTAGCCTAAAGCCAAAAGCAACAGACTACCAAGCGGAATATAACAATGAAAGTAAGTGCTTTGAACAAAGTAGAGAAAGGGAAAGCGAAAACACCATACATAAACCATCCCAAGACCTAGCATTAGTTAGCAATTGAGCATCTAATTTGAAATAGGAGTAAAAGGCTTTCATAATTAATAGACAAGTAGAGGTTTTCACTTAATACATTATAAAGACTAAGCCTAGCCAAAACAGATTGAAACTGGTAGCTCTAGACGCCAGAAGCTCACCCTAATCTCCAAAATCCCAAGCTGCTACGTTCTACTCTATATCAATGGCCATAACTCAGATGCAATATACAGAAAAAGTGTAGTATGAGTACCATTTTGGTACTCAACATGCAATGATTGACTAGGCTCAAAAGATAATACAAGCATAAACAACAGGTATTAAGGAAAGCATAACACAAGTTACTAAAAATGATATACTAGAGTAGATAGGAAATAAAGAACAGAAATAAGAAACAATGGGTAAAACATCTAGTAAAAAATGTACATGCATCACAAGCCAACAACCTAATGACAAACAACTAAGATACGAAGTGAACTACCTAGTGTAAGGAGGACCTACAACCACATTTCTAAATACAAAAACTACTAGGTAAACATAAAACAATAGCGGAGAACAAAATATAGTCAAACTATACCTTACCGGACCCCATCAGCCTAGAAAGTACAGATAGAAAACATAACCCAACATGCCCCCATAAATTGTAGCGTACAAACAACATAAGTATACTTGTGATAGGCAATGCATATGAATACAAGGGGAGCAATAAATCTATCACTAACCATCCAAACCTCTAACAAAAGGTAACAGCCTTGAACCGCAAAGCATCTGCCTCAGACTAGAATAACAAACTCAAACCGTCTTTATAAGCCTTGGACTAGATATAACGGCCTTGAACCATTGGCATCATGTAACGACTTGGAAATCGGTAGGTTAAACTAGAGCCTTATCATGTGAGTTACTGTGACTTTAAGTTGATGTCTAGACTGTTTTAGACTTAATTGAGTAAGAAAAAAACCTTGGGTGCAAGTAAGGGCCTAGGCTAGCAAGATTGAGTGAAAGAAACCTTGTTTTTTGAGGGGTTGTTTGGCGATGGGAGTACTTGATCGCCCAAAGGGTTGGGCAAGACGCCCTTGGGTTTTTGTGGTCACCAATTGGACTTCCCCATTGGCCAAGTTGCTGGACCAAAGGGCGAGCTAACTCCTG
Source organism: Solanum boliviense (assembly GCA_029582625.1). Classification (NCBI taxonomy): domain Eukaryota; kingdom Viridiplantae; phylum Streptophyta; class Magnoliopsida; order Solanales; family Solanaceae; genus Solanum; species Solanum boliviense. Next base: position 19,570 of record JAJOOJ010010165.1, read on the forward strand.
CCTCGCCAACCAGTTTAGCATGTCTCCCTTTTTCCCTCTAGATCGCCTAGTGGAGTGCCCGATTCAAGAGCTCACTGGAAAATTGGGCAAACCAAGGGTGCACTTGGCGAGCCAAGAGGGGCAAATGGGTGAGGTAAGTCATGAAGGAGGGGAACTTTTCAGTTACAACTTTAAAGGTCCTTAGTTCTTTTCCAAAGTTGAGTCCACCTTATTCTATTCCTTTCTTTGAAACTATAAGACCTTTTTTAGACTTGAATTATCTAATTTTAGTCACTCCAAATAGAATAAAAAAGAAACCCACTTCCTCTCAAATATTTCTCTCACTAAAAATCCTTCATTAGAGAAGAAGAAGGGAGCCATTCAAGCTAGGGTTTGGTTATTCCAAGGTGCTTCTTCCTCAAATTTCTTGGGGATTGTTTATAAATGTATGGTAGTATTGATCTTTGTCTAATTTTCCATTCACGGAGCAAATTCAAAGGTGATTTCAAAGCTTGAAAAATCTAGGGTTTTACTCAATCTCATGGGTTCTTTCATCAAATGTTTTCAAATGGTTTCGAATGACAAATTATGATTGTATTAATATTTAATTGATGATTTATGAAGCTAATACTCTATGAACCTATGAATTTTCTCAATTCCTAAATTTTGCCTTTATTAAGTGGTTTGTTCATCATGAATGAATGTTGATGGATTATCCCTAGATTTATTTATATTATTTAATTATTAATGTTTATGTTGAATTAAGTGATTGAATCTAGTCGATTTCCTATTATATTATAGTAGTTTGGAATTATAGGTTAATGTTGGTTCATTGCCTTGAAAGGCAAGTTATGACCCAATTACTTGTTGAAGTAGAATTATTCTTGAGTTATTGATCCACTTGAAAGGTGGAGATGTTTACTTACTATGTATATTGTTGTAATGAATTGATGGATACATATTCCTTGTACCCTACATGTGGAGGTTAATGTATAACTATGAAGTGAAGCATTTGTGTGATCTAAATAAATGAATGATGATCATGTTTAGAAGCTATTGTGTTAGGACTGATTATTATATCTCTATTAATACTTTAGAATAATGATGATTATGTTAATGTCAATTTTGACACACACACACTCTTGAATGAATGAATGAATGAAGTTCAATGATAATGTAATGATGATAAGTCTATTGAAAGGCTATTTTCAATTGTACTATAATTAATGATAATGACTTATTGTGAAAGGACTTTCTCACAATAATGGGGTTCTCAGGGGAAAGGCTATTTTCATCTTTTAATCTATCAGCTTTCCAATGAATGAATGTTGTGATAGGATGGATACTGATTTGGGAGTTGAGGCGATATATCAGTACCAATCCCTATATCCCATTTTAGTGAATGTTGGATTTGGGATAGAAGCTCATCCGGGAGTTGAGGTGGGGTATCTAGTAGCAATCTCTTATCCCACAATGAACTAATGTAATGTATGTAAAGTACTCTGTGGGGAATAATGCCAAGCACCGAGTGGATATGAATTTGGGTGGATGCTGATCCGTGAGTTGAGTAGGGGTATCTAGTATCAACCTCTTGAGATGGATGCTTAACAGTGAGTTGAGGTGGGGTATCTAGTAGTAATCTCCCTATTCCTTAACCATGTTCCCACATAGGTTTAGCTAGTGGATCCTCTTAAGCTAAAGAACAATGGTCCTACCTTAGGCAAGTAGGAATCCCTTATCCAGTGAGGGTGACACCGGGATTCCATGAATTTTGCTCATATGGTCTATGTCAGTTAAGGCTTACCCCCACAAAGAATGTTAATAAACTATGGCTTCTCAAGAATGCACTATTTAGTGTGGGTGGTGGTATGGGACACCATCTATGCATTGCACAAATAGGCCTTGAGAGAAGTCATGGTGTATTCCTTGATAATGTTAAATAAAATGAATGAGTTTTATGATGACGTTAATAAGAATGGTGGCTTAATTTCTAATAAATGAAGGTGTTCTTGATGAAGCTAATGAAGAATGGGTGACGTGAATGCTTATATATTTAATGTGAAGATGCATGCTATACTTGGATTGCATTATGAGTTACTTCAATGTTGAGTATGAATGAGTCTTTTCTATGGTGACTTCGAAGGAGTACTTAGGATGAGTAGTAGTATGGGATCCTACTTGTACATTGCACAAGTATGACTTTGAGTTGACCTAGATATTGGTTTTAATATGATGATGTGACTTATGTAATGTTTCTGTCTCTTATGAGCTTTATTGTATAAAGGTGGAAAGGTTTAATGGTAAGTTCACTTTTGGGGACCTTAAGGTGGTACTTTGTTGTGGATGCTGGTATGGGACGCTATCTATACATTACACAAAGTATAAGTCCACCTTATTCTATTCCTTTCCTAGAAAATATAAGACCGTTTTTATACTTGAATTCTCTCATTTTAGTCACTCCAAATAGAATAAAAAAGAAACCCACCTCCTCTCAAATATTTCTCTCACTAGAAATCCTGCATTAGAGAAGAGAAAGAAGGGAGCCATTGAAGCTAGGGTTTGGTTATTCCAAGGTGGTTCTTCCTTAAATTGTTTGGGGATTCTTAGTAAAGGTATGGCAGTCTTGATCCTTGTATAATTTTCCATTCAAGGAGCCAATTCAAAGGTAATTTCAAGGTTTGAAATATCTAGGGTTTTACTCAATCTCATGGGTTCTTTCATCAAACATTTTCAAATGGTTTATAATGACAAATTATGATTGTATTGATGTTTAATTATTGATATATGATGAAAATACTCTATGAACCCATGAATTCTCTCAATTCTTAAATTGTGCTTTTAAGAAGTGGGTTTGTTGATCATGAATGAATGTTGATGGATTATGCCTAGATTGATTTAGATTGTTGAATTATTGATGTTTATGTTGAATTAAGTGACTGAATCATGTTAATTTCCCATTATATTGTTGTAGTTTGTATTTATGGCTTAATGTTAGTTAATGGCCTTGAAAGCCAAGTTGTGACGTAATTACTTGTTGAAGTAGAATTGTGTTGGAGTTATTGATCCACTTGAAAGGTGGAGGTGTTTACTTACTATGTATATTGTGGTATTGAATTGATGAATACATATTCCTTGTACCCTACATGTTGAGGTTAATGTATTACTATGAAGTGAAGCATGTATGTGATCTAAATGAATAAATGATAATCATTTTAGAAGCAACTGTGTTAGGATTGAATATTATCTCACTATTAACACTTGTGAATGTTGATGATATGTGAATGGATTTTCTCACATAAGCATACAGTCATGAATGAATGAATGAATGAAGTTCAACGATAATGTAATGATGGAGAGTCTATTGAAAGGTGATTCTCAATTGTACTCTAATGAGTGATAATAACTTGTTATGAAATGACTTTCTCACTATAAGGGGGTTCTCAGGTGAAAGGTTATTCTCATATTTGAATCTATGAACTTTCCAAAAAATGAATGTTGGGATTGGATTGATACTCATGCGGGAGTTGAGGGGGAGTATCAAGTAACAATCCCTACATCACATTTTAGTGAATATTGGGTTTGAGATGGATGCTCATCCAGAAGTGGAGGCGGGGTATCTAGTAGCTATCCCTTATCCCATAATGAACTAATATAATAGATGTAAAGTACTCTGTGGGGGGAATAATGCCAAGCACCGAGTGGATATGAATTGGGGTGGATGCTCATCAGTGAGTTAAGGAGGGGTATCTAGTAGCAAACTCTTGATAGGATGCTCAACAGTGAATTGAGGTGGGGTATTTAGTACTAATCTCCCTAACCCTTAACCATGTTCCCACATAGGTTTAGCTAGTGGATCCTCTTAAGCAAAAGAACAATGGTCCTACCTTAGGCAAGTAGGAATCCCTTATTCGGTGAGGCTGACACCGGGATCCCCTGAATTGCTCACATGATCTATGTTGGTTAAGTCTAACTCCCACAAAGAATGTTAAAAAACTATGGCTTCTTAAGAATGCACTATTTAGTGAGTGAGGTGGTGTGGGACACCATCTATGCATTGCACAAATAGGCATTGAGAGAAGTCATGGTGTATTCCTTTATAATGTTAAATAAAATGAATGAGCTCTTATGATGATGTTAATGAGAATGGTGGCTTAATTTCTAATGAATGAAAGTGTTCTTGATGAAGTTAATGAAGAATGGGTGACTTAAATGCTTATATATTTAATGTGAACATGCATGCTATACTTGGATTACATTATGAGTTACTTCAATGTTGAGTATGAATGAGCCTTTTCTATTGTGACTTCAAAGGAGTACTTAGGGTAAGTAGTAGTATGGGATTCTACTTGCAAATTGCACGAGTATGACTTAAAGTTGACCTAGATATTGGTTTTAATGTGATGATGTGACTTATGTAATGTTTGTGTCTTTTATGAGGTTTATTGTATAAAGGTGGAAAGGTTTCATGGTAAGTTCACTTTTGGGGACCTTAAGGTGGTACTTTGTTGTGGATGGTTGTATGGGACGCTATCTATACATTGCACAAAGTATAGCTTGAGGGTTACTTGAGGTGAAGACTTAATGTGAAGGCAAAGGTTTACATGATGATTATGTTCTATTGTGGTTTAAATGACTTGTATGTTGGTTGTGGTTGAATAATATGCATCTTATGTTTATGTTCATGAAGGTTTTATCAAAATGGCATAAAAGCATGACTATCAAATAAATGTCCATTTTAAGCATGGTTTTTTCTTGGCTTCCATACTTAGTACATCGAATGTGCTAACCTATAATTCTTCTCCATTTTTGCCAAAGTGTAGGGTTTAGAGATATTGGCAAGCCAAATGGGGTGAATGGGCGACGTAAGTCGTGAAGGAGGGGAAATTTTAAGTTATAACTTTAAAGGTCCTTAATTCTTTTCAAAAGTTAAGTCCACCTTATTCTCTTCCTTTCCTAGCAAATATAAGACCGTTTTTATACTTGAATTCTCTCATTTTAGTCACTCCAAATAGAATAAAAAAGAAACCCACCTCGTCTCAAATATTTCTCTCACTAGAAATCCTGCATTAGAGAAGAGGAAGAAGGGAGCCATTGAAGCTAGGATTTGGTTATTCCAAGGTGGTTCTTCCTCAAATTGTTTGGGGATTCTTAGTAAAGGTATGACAGTGTTGATCCTTGTCTAATTTTCCATTCAAGGAGCCAATTCAAAGGTGATTTCAAAGTTTGAAATATCTAGGGTTTTACTCAATCTCATGGGTTCTTTCATCAAACAGTTTCAAATGGTTTATAATGACAAATTATGATTGTATTGATGTTTAATTGATGATATATGATGAAAATACTCTATGAACCCATGAATTCTCTCATTTCCTAAATTGTGCCTTTAAGAAGTGTGTTTGTTGATCATGAATGAATGTTGATGGATTAAGCCTAGATTAATTTAGATTGTTGAATTATTGATGTTTATGTTGAATTAAGTGATTGAATCATGTTACTTTCCCATTATATTGTAGTAGTTTGTATTTATGGGTTAATGTTTGTTGATGGCCTTGTAAGCCAAGTTGTGACGTAATTAGTTGTTGAAGTAGAATTGTGTTGGAGTTATTGATCCACTTGAAAGGTGGAGGCGTTTACTTACTATGTATATTGTGGTATTGAATTGATGAATACATATTCCTTGAACCCTACATGTTAAGGTTAATGTATTACTATGAAGTGAAGCATGTGTGTGATCTAAATGAATGAATGATGATCATTTTAGAAGCTGTTGTGTTAGGATTGAATATTATCTCTCTATTAACACTTGTGAATGTTGATGATATGTGAATGGATTTTCTCACATAAGCATACACTCATGAATGAATGAATGAAGTTAAACAATAATGTAATGATGGAGAGTCTATTGGAAGGTTATTCTCAATTGTACTCTAATGAATGAGAATAACTTGTTGTGAAATGACTTTCTCACTATAAGGGGGTTCTCAAGTGAAAGGTTATTCTCATATTTGAATCTATGAACTTTCCAAAAAATGAATGTTGGGATTGGATTGATACTCATGCGGGAGTTGAGGGGGAGTATCAAGTAACAATCCCTACATCCCATTTTAGTGAATATTGGGTTTGAGATGGATGCTCATCCAGAAGTTGAGGCGGCGTATCTAGTAGCTATCCCTTATCCCACAATGAACTAATATAATAGATGTAAAGTACTCTATGGGGGGAATAATGCCAAGCACCGAGTGGATATGAATTGGGGTGGATGCTCATCAGTGAGTTAAGGAGGGGTATCTAGTAGCAAACTCTTGATAGGATGCTCAACAGTGAGTTGAGGTGGGGTATTTAGTAGTAATCTCCCTAACCCTTAACCATGTTCCCACATAGGTTTAGCTAGTGGATCCTCTTAAGCTAAAGAACAATGGTCCTACCTTAGGCAAGTAGGAATCCCTTATTCGTTGAGGCTGACACCGGGATTCCATGAATTGCTCACATGGTCTATGTTGGTTAAGGCTAACTCTCACAAAGAATGTTAAAAAACTATGGCTTCTTAAGAATGCACTATTTAGTGTGGGAGGTGGTGTGGGACAACATCTATTCATTGCACAAATAGGCATTGAGAGAAGTCATGGTGTATTCCTTTATAATGTTAAATAAATTGAATGAGCTATTATGATGATGTTAATGAGAATGGTGTCTTAATTTCTAATGAATGAAGGTGTTCTTGATGAAGTTAATGAAGAATGGGTGACTTAAATGCTTATATATTTAATTTGAAGATGCATGCTATACTTGGATTGCATTATGAGTTACTTCAATGTTGAGTTTGAATGAGCTTTTTCTATGGTGACTTCAAAGTAGTACTTAGGGTGAGTAGTAGTATGGGATGCTACATGCAAATTGCACAAGTATGACTTAAAGTTGACCTAGATATTGGTTTTAATGTGATGATGTGACTTATGTAATGTTGGTGTCTCTTATGAGGTTTATTGTATAAAGGTGGAAAGGTTTCATGGTAAGTTTACTTTTGGGGACCTTAAGGTGGTACTTTGTTGTGGATGGTTGTATGGGACGCTATCTATACATTGCACAAAGTATAGCTTGAGGGTTACTTGAGGTGAAGGCTTAATGTGAAGGCAAAGGTTTACATGATGATTATGTTCTATTGTGGTTTAAATGACTTGTATGTTGGTTGTGGTTGAATAATATGCAACTTATGTTTATGTTCATGAAGGTTTTATCAAAATGGCATAAAAGCATGACTATCAAATAAATGTCCATTTTAAGCATGGTTTTTTCCTTTCTTCCATACTTAGTACATCGAATGTGCTAACCTATAATTCTTCTCCATTTTTGCCAAAGTGTAGGGTTTGGAGATATTGGCAAGCCAAATGGGGTGGTAAGTCGTGAAGGAGGGGAAATTTTAAGTTACAACTTTGAAGGTCGTTAGTTCTTTTCAAAAGTTAAGTCCACCTTATTCTATTCCTTTCCTAGCAAATATAAGACCGTTTTTATACTTGAATTCTCTCATTTTAGTCACTCCAAATAGAATAAAAAAGAAACCCACCTCGTCTCAAATATTTCTCTCACTAGAAATCATGCATTAGAGAAGAGGAAGAAGGGAGCCATTGAAGCTAGGGTTTGGTTATTCCAAGCTGGTTCTTCCTCAAATTGTTTGGGGATTCTTAGTAAAGGTATGACAGTCTTGATCTTTCTCTAATTTTCCATTCAAGGAGCAAATTCGAAGGTGATTTCAAAGTTTGAAATACCTAGGGTTTTACTCAATCTCATGGGTTCTTTCATCAAACATTTTCAAATGGTTTATAATGACAAATTATGATTGTATTGATGTTTAATTAATGATATATGATGAAAATTCTCTATGAACCCATGAATTCTCTCAATTCCTAAATTGTGCCTTTAAGAAGTGGGTTTGTTGATCATGAATGAATGTTGATGCATTATGCCTAGATTGATTTAGATTGTTGAATTATAGATGTTTATGTTGAATTAAGTGATTGAATCATGTGAATTTCCCATTTTATTGTAGTAGTTTGTATTTATGGGTTAATGTTAGTGGAAAGCATTGAAAGCCAAGTTGTGACATAATTACTTGTTGAAGTAGAATTGTGCTAGAGTTATTGATCCACTTGAAAGGTGGAGGTGTTTACTTACTATGTATATTGTGGTATTGAATTGATGGGTTCATATTCCTTGTAACCTACATGTGGAGGTTAATGTATTACTTTGAAGTCAAGCAAGTGTGTGATCTAAATGAATGAATGATGATCATTTTAGAAGCTATTAACACTTGTGAATGTTGATGATTATGTGAATAGATATTCTCACATAAGCATACACTCATGAATGAATGAATGAATGAAATTCAACGATAATGTAATGAAGGAGAGTCTATTGAAAGGTTATTCTCAATTGTACTCTAATGAATGATAATGACTTCTTGTGAAATGACTTTCTTACTATAAGGGGGTTCTCAGGTGAAAGGTTATTCTCATATTTGAATCTTTGAACTTTCCAAAAAATGAATGTTGGGATTGGATGGATACTCATGCGGGAGTTGAGGGGAGTATCAAGTAACAATCCCTACATCCCATTTTAGTGAATATTGGGTTTGAGATGGATGCTCATTCAAAAGTTGAGGCGGGGTATCTAGTGGCAATCCCTTATCCCATAATGAACAAATATAATAGATGTAAAGTACTCTATGGGGGGAATAATGCCAAGCACCGAGTGGATATGAATTGGGGTGGATGCTCATCAGTGAGTTGAGGAGGGGTATCTTGTAGCAACCTCTTGATATGGATGCTCAACAGTGAGTTGAGGTAGGGTATCTAGTAGTAATCTCCCTATCCCTTAACCATGTTCCCACATATGTTTTGCTAGTGGATCCTCTTAAGCTAAAGGACAATGGTCCTACCTTAGGCAAGTAGGAATCCCTTATCCGGTGAGGGTGACACCAGGATTACATGAATTGCTCACATGGTCTATGTTGGTTAAGTCTTACTCCCACAAATAATGTTAATAAACTATGGCTTCTTAAGAATGCACTATTTAGTGTGGGTGGTGGTATGAGACACCATCATGCATTGCACAAATAGGCATTGAGACAAGTCACAGTGTATTCCTTTATAATGTTAAATAAAATGAATGAGCTCTTTTGATGATGTAAATGAGAATGGTGGCTTAATTTCGAATAAATGAAGGTGATCTTGATGAAGCTAATGAAGAATGGGTGACGTGAATGCTTATATATTTAATGTGAAGATGCATGCTATACTTGGATTGCATTATGGGTTACTTCAATGTTGAGTATGAATGAGCCTTTTCTATGGTGACTTCAAAGGAGTACTTAGGGTGAGTAGTAGTATGGGATGCTACTTGCACATTGCACTAGTATGACATAGAGTTGACCTAGATATTGGTTTTAATATGATGATGTGACTTACGTAATGTTTGTGTCTCTTATGAGCTTTATTATATAAAGGTGGAAAGGTTTAATGGTAAGTTCACTTTTGGGGACCTTAAGGTGGTACTTTGTTGTGGATGGTGGTATGGGACGCTATTTATACATTGCACAAAGTATAGCTTGAAGGTTACTTGAGGTGAAGGCTTAATGTGAAGGTAAAGGTTTACATGATGATTATGTTCTATTGTGGTTTAAATGACTTGTATGTTGGTTGTCGTTGAATAATATGCATCTTGTGTTTATGTTCATGAAGGTTTTATCAAAATGGCATAAAAACATGATTATCAAATAAAGGTCCATTTTAAGCATGGTTTTTTCTTGGCTTCCATACTTAGTACATCGACTGTGCTAACCTATAATTCTTCTCCATTTTTACCAAAGTGTAGGGTTTGGAGATATTGGCAAGCCAAGAGGGGTGAATAGGCGAGGTAAGTCTAGGAGGGGAAATTTTAAGTTACAACTTTAAAGGTCCTTAGTTCTTTTCAAAAGTTAAGTCCACCTTCTTCTACTCCTTTCCTAGCAACTATAAAACCTTTTATATACTTGAATTCACAAATTTTAGTCACTCCAAATAGAATAAAAAAGAAACCCACCTACTCTCAAATATTTCTCTCACTGGAAATCTTCAATTAGAGAAAAGGAAGAAGGGAGCCATTGAAGCTAGGGTTTGGTTATTCCAAGGTGGTTCTTCCTCAAATTGTTTTGTGGATTCTTAGCAAAGGTATGGCAATATTGATCCTTGTCTAATATTCCATTCAAGGAGCCAATTCAAAGGTGATTTCAAAGTTTGAAAGAACTAGGGTTTTACTCAATCTCATGGATTCTTTCATCAAACGTTTTCAATTGGTTTCTAATGACAAATTATGATTGTATTGATGTTTAATTGATGATTTATGATGAAAATACTCTATGAACCCACGAATTCTCTCAATTCCTAAATTGTACCTTTAAGAAGTGGGTTTGTTGATCATGAATGAATATTGATGGATTATGCCTAGATTTATTTAGATTATTGAATTATAGATGTTTATGTTGAATTAAGTGATTGAATCATGTGAATTTCCCATTATATTGTAGTAGTTTGTATTTATGGGTGAATGTTGGTTGATGGCCTTGAAAGCCAAGTTATGACATAATTACTTGCTGAATTAGAATTGTGCTTGAGTTATTGATCCATTTGAAAGGTGGAGATGTTTACTTACTGTGTATATTATGGTATTGAATTGATGGATACATATTCCTTGTACCCTATATGTGGAGGTTAATGTATTACTATGAAGTCAAGCATGTGTGTGATCTAAATGAATGAATGATGATCATGTTTAGAAGCTATTGTGTTAGGATTTAATATTATCTCTCTATTAACACTTGTGAATGATGATGATGATTATGTGAATGGCTATTCTCACATAAACACACACTCATGACTGAATGAATGAAGTTCAACGATTTTGTAATGATGGAGAGTCTATTTTAAGTCTATTCTCAAATGTACTCTAATGTATGATAATGACTTGTTGTGAAAGGACTTTCTCAGAATAAGGGGCTTCTCAGGTGAAAAGTTATTCTCATATTTGAATCTATGAACTTTCCAATAAATGAATGTTGGGATTGGATGGATACTCATCTGGTAGTTGAGGTGGAGTATCAAGTAACAATCCCTATATCCTAGTTTAGTGAATGTTGGGCTTGAGATGGATGATCATCCAGAAGTTGAGGCGGGGTATCTAGTAGCTATCCCTTATCCCATAATGAACTAATATAATGGATGTAAAGTACTCTGTGGGAAATAATGCCAAGCATCGAGTGGGTATGAATTAGGGTGGATACTCATCAATGAGTTGTGGAAAGTTTTCTAGTAGCAACCTCTTGAGATGGATGCTCGACCATAAGGTGAGGCAGGGTATCTAGTGGCAATCTCCCTATTCCTTAGCCATGTTCCCACATAGGTTTAGCTAGTGGATCTATTTAAGCAAAAGAACAATGGTCCTACCTTAGGCAAGTAGAAATCCCTTATCTAGTGATGGTGTCACTAGGATTCCATGAATTGCTCACATGGTCTATGTTGGTTAAGGCTTACCCTGACAAAGAATGTTAATGAACTATGGCTTCTTAATAATGCACTACTTAGTGTGGGTGGTGGTATGGGGCGCCATCTATGCATTGCACAAGTAGGCTTTGAGAGAGGTCATGGTGTATTCCTTTATAATGTTAAATGAAATCAATGAACTCTTACGATAATGTTAATGAGAATAGTGGCTTAATGTCTAATGAATGAAGGTGTTTTTAATGAAGCTAATGAAGAATGGGTGACTTAAATGCTTATATGTTTAATATGAAGATGCATTCAATACATGGATTGTATTATGAGTTACTTCCTTGTTATGACTTGTGGAGTATGAATGGGCCTTGTCTATGGTGACTTCAATGGAGTACTTAGGGTGAGTAGTAGTATGGGATGCTACTTGAACATTGCGGAAGTATGACTTAGAGTTTACTTAGATATTGGTTTTTTTAGTTTCTGTTGAAGCTTTTTTATGGGCTAAGTCCATTTGTTGTATTCAAAGTATTAGATAGTTTGAGAAAAAGGCTAGAAAGTCTTTCACTTGCTCTTTGATGAAAATGTCTTCGGTTGAAAAGAAAGGTTTTAATTCTTCTCTATTTTCCTATGTTCTTATGTTCAAGAATGTTATGAGGCTTGTATAAGACTCCTTCGGGTTTGAGTACGCCGTGTTGCATCCAGGGTGTATGATAAGTTTTCAAATTGGACTAATTTAGGGCTATATTTTGATAAAATTAGTGTCCTCAAATGCATAATTTGACTCATTAACTGATGAACAACCTTGAGTTTCAAGTATTTAAAGTTAGAGGCAAAACATGGACACTATTGAGCCAACAAGGAACTAGCAGTTGAAAGAGCGAGGAAAAGAGAACTTGATACTCGACTAACCTATTTGGCGATATGCCAATGTGACCATCGGCTCTACTATATGTTCCAAAAGTGCCAACACAAAAGGGTAAGGAAAATCAAAACCTAAAGATCGTTGAAACCATTTGGTGACTCGCTGAATAGTCTCCCAAATAGCCGAAAGTTACAAAAAGCTGGAGCGAATAATGAGAAAAATGACGACGAGAAGCAATCTCATTCAGTGTATCACCAATCCAGTCTGCGTCAGATGACCTTGTCGCCGAAGGTGCTAATGAAGTTCGTAAGGAAGTGCTGATGGGTAAAGCAGCAAGGAAGAGGGTGATTCACAAAACCAATCGGAGACCCCATTCAAGATCGCTGTAAGTTACAGTGAGTTAGATCAAGAATTGATGACGAATTAAAGGCGAGACGAAGAAACATCGGCGGATCGCCCAGTTGATCGGCGATCTCGACTAACGTCGCCGAATGATCCACTGCAACATAGATTTTTGAAAACCATAAATACTCGTTGATAGTTGTAGCTTAGTTTCTGATTTTAATCTAGAATTTTTAACATAGACTTCTGATTTTTAAGTTTGGAGAGGGTTTTGAAGAACTTGAAGATTCAAAGGGTTTCAACTCCAAGAATTTGGACTTAGGTCTTGTGGATTCTTAATTCTTTTGTTGTTTTGAGATGTATCTTCATACCCATTTGAATGTAAACTCATTTTGGTATAAATTTCTATCTCTTTTACATGTCTAGCTAAAACCCCAATACTTGGTGTGTGATTTTATGAATATGGGTTATATTATTTGTTAGGTCTTTCTTGTTGATGGTTTATTTGTTGTGTGAATGTGATTTCGTTTAATAGTTGTGGTGGAACTTAATGAAATTGTAGTTGCAAATACGATTTCACCTTTGTGTTTTCGGCTTGCTCGAGAGAGAGGTCGTCAAACTAAGACTACCAAATTGATGGTTGGTTGGAGCAGGTCGACATGAGGTTCAGTTCAGTGATGCTTATCATGATGAACGATACTATCCTACAATATGAGTTTCTACGATCGTCAATAATATAGTAACCCAACCGAGGGTTGGGGTCGTGTCCCAAGGAGCGGTTTTGAGAAGTAATAACCAATTAGAATTTCATTCAAGTTAGTCGTAGTTAAAGACATTTGCGTTAAATGACATAGTAAATTAAAAAGAGGGGACACAAAAGTGTCGAATATCAAAGGGGGTTTTGTAACAAGTACTCAAACAACAAAATAAACAAGAAAATCAAGTATGGGGAAAGGTTCTTGGGATGTGACCGCAATACAAGTTGAGATAAATTGTTGGGTACATTCTTTCAATACGAAATTTGCATGATAATAGTGACTAGGCTAGGCTTTAAATGGAAAGAAGTTCCCTCTCGGGCAACTTACCCCGTTTCCAATGAGTTCCTCTCGGACACACATTTTCCGCATGAACACCAGCCTACGCCTTACCCCACTCACTCTCTCGAGCTGAGTATTAGGATATGGGACTAGGGCTCACCCTCTCGGGATGAACCTCATGTCGACCACTCCTTAGGCAATCAGTCTAGTGGTTTTGGTTTCCCGACCTCCCTCTCGGTCAAGCCGAAAACACATAAGTAGATTTTTATTTGCACCTACAAACCATTTAGTAACCACAACCACTAGGTGAAATCACCATTAACATACCTCTAGGTATCAACAAGCAAGACCCAACAAGAATATCAACCCATATTTGCTAAATCACACCCCAAGAATGGGGGTTTTTAGCCACACATCAAAAAATAATAAATTATACCTAACATGATAATGAAATCAACTGGGTATAAGAAATTAAACCTTGAATTAAGCAAAGGAAAGTGAATAGAGAAGACCCACTTCCAACTTGGGGAAGAAGAACTCCTTTCTTCAAGTCTCCACAAAACCCTCTCCAAACTTGAGAGAAAAATACAGAAAAATACTATAGACTAATAATAATTTTTACTCTAAAAATGTTTCACACTTAAGAATACAATTCTAATTAGTATTTATAGTTTTCACAGATTGTGCTGCGGAGGATTGTTCGGCGACATTAGTCGAGATCGCCGATGAAGTCGGTGATCCACCTTTTTGTCAGCTCATCGCCTTCAGTGTCTTGCCTTTAGCATCCTTGCATTCTGGATTATTAGGCGGTACAATACTGCTTCACGGAACTAATCGGCAACTCACCGACTTCTCCTTTCCTTCAAGGCTTCGCATACTGCAACGAAGGGTGGTTCATGTCGTTTCGGTGACTCGCCAAGTTGAACTCGGCGATCCGCAGGATTCCATTTATTGTTCTTCTCAGCCCTATTTGCTCCGTTTTGCGCCTAAGTGTCCATGCTTCCACTGAAACTTTAAATACCTGAAACTTCAGCATTTTAATCAGGTATCGATATAAAACAAGAATTCAAGGACGCTATTTTTATTAAAATAAAGCCTTAAATGAGTCCAATTTGTGGACTCATCAACACCCCCAACTTATACATTTGCTTGTCCTCAAGCAAACTCAAGCTCAGCAGTTCAAATAGGGTGCCTCAAACGGTGCTACACAAGACTAAATCATAAATGCACCCAACAAGGCTCAATTTACTTATGCAATGATCACTTGTGTACTCAAAGATTCAAATTGTGACACACTATTACCAAAGATTCTCATGATCGCAATACTTGCTACTTGTGCAAGTTCAAGCTCAACAAAAGTATCTAAATGCCTTCACTTAAAGAATGATTCCATATTCACACAGATATGAGTCAATGTAAGATCAGGAATCAGATACAATGCTCACACTCTAAAAGAGGAACACAATGCGTTCTTTCACCCATAGGTTTGCCTTTATTTTCCAAATGACTTTTGATTCGGCTTACTCAAGATCACAAATGTCTTTCTAAGGCTTGTAATGGGGCTGAGTGCAAAGGTATCGTCATTTAGGCTCAGTGAGTTTCATCCTCGTGAGATGTGATGTTCTCAAGGCATCTGCTTCCTTTCCTTTCTTTTGCACTTTTATTTCACGATATTATTTTTCTTTCTTTTATTTTCTCTTTCTTTTTCTCTTTTTTTTTATATGGACGGTTTCCATTTTATTTTGCAATACAATAGGTTCAGGAGACTTTCTTGAACTTCTTGACTTTTCCTTTTCCCTTTCACCACCCCCCAACCTAGACTTTTGGCCTAAGTTGGCTATTCACTAAACACATCTCAGGAAGATTATAGGTAGTGGATGAA
The DNA here is from genome assembly GCA_029582625.1 of Solanum boliviense. Taxonomy (NCBI): domain Eukaryota; kingdom Viridiplantae; phylum Streptophyta; class Magnoliopsida; order Solanales; family Solanaceae; genus Solanum; species Solanum boliviense. Next base: position 35,194 of record JAJOOJ010010165.1, read on the forward strand.
AAAAAGTCTAAGTTTCATCAAGTTTCTTCCAAAGGAGGATAGGCTCAAGGGGTGTTCAAGAGAGTTTCACACGCTCATGGGTCCACAAAAAGAGGTATATGTCAAATTGGCTCACAATCTTTAAATTAGCCTAAGATCACCTCAAGAGTAAACCTTTCTCAATTAATCAGACTAACAGGGTGAATTCTAGGTTTATTCATGCAAGGTTCAAAGGAAGTTAATCACACAAGGCATCGATAATTAGTCAGACAAGACTAGACACGTTAGTTAGCATGCAACGGTCCTCACAAGAAAATCAATTCGATAAATGGCTAGTCACAACGATATGCAAAGAGTGCACATATTTTGTATTTAACTTCATTTGGCCTCGTCATAGCCATGCATTCATGTTTGTTCAATTGAGAGCACTATTCAATTCATCGGTATTGATCACAATCGAGACTTAAATTTTTTGCAAAAGAAGAGCCACTTCCAACACAAGAGGTGGCGAAAAGTTTTTTTCGAAGGATCAAAATTGTTTTTGCAATTAAAACAACATGAGCCATGAGCTTAAACATCCACAGAAAAGCAGTATTTAAAACACAAATTAAAATAGACAGCCCAAATATCCAAATAACACACAAAGTAACACACAGGTAGGCCTCACCCCACTAAAAATAAAAGCATTTGTCCTCAAATGGAAATAACAACGAATCTGAAAGGTGGAGTAACGAAAGACAGAGAAAGAGATAAAGAGGTGATCCTGGCTCGACGCATGTATTTGGGTTTCAAAGCTGCGGGTGACCTCCAAAAGGACCCTCTCCACTGAATCCCGCAGCCGGAGCTTTGGCCAAGAAAGCCTGCACATCAGCATCTATCATGATTTCCTCAGTCTTTGATATGTCATTTGTTGTAGCTCTCTCGAACATCTTTTCACCAATCTCTGCTTCCGCTCCCGAATCTTCTGTCTGCTCCACTCTATCCCCATATCAAGTAGCAGTCTAAGGACTCTCAGGAATGGCTGGAATTTCCACTGTCCTAAAGACCATGGACATATCAGTGGCCTTCAAGTGATTCACATCTTTCGCAGCTCAGTAATGACAGCTTTTAAAAAATGTTATTTCACTAGTGGACCCTTGCTTGTGCTCACAGACCGCTATCCTGGCCGATAAGGCTTCGATGGTAGTGCTCAAGGGTGTCATAACATCAGTTAGGGCCTTCTGGATCAGGCCTGGAACAGCTACTTCTAAACAGGCGGCCCGACGATTAGCAGAAATGACCATTTTTCCTATCCAAAGTAGGGAAGCGTGGGTTAGTGGGGGACTGGAAATAGCAGCAGAGGAACCTGGAGTGTCAGTGGAAGTAGCAGTGGTATTGGATATATCTGAAGGTCCAAGAGCTGGAGTGAGTAGAAGTTCTTCTGCAGGTGTAGATCTAGTGGTCGCCACTTCATTCTGCTTCTTTTCAGCTTGATCCTTAAGATATTCGACTTTGATCTTTCAGATATTGGTCGAGGTTGTGGGTATCACTTCTACATCCTTCTCGGCATCCAGAGGTACTCGGGCATTTCAGTATAATGCGATAATTAATACCGGAAAAGGTAGAGTTGTCTGGCTTTGCTTGGCACGCATATGGATTTCGGACGCAATAATTGTTCCCAGATATATCATTGTTTTCTCTATGATGCACCCAAGACATGCTGCTTTAGCGAGGCGAAGAATTGATTCATTCTATGATGGCATAGCCTCATTGTCACAGGCTACCTTCCTTCCTTCTGACCAGTACATAGTCAACTTTTTGAAAGATGCAACTAGTCTTTGATGCTGAGGTACCAATGCACTGTATTCACTATAAAACTCTCTGACCCAGCTTGGCATATAAGAACCATATGATTTTATGAAAAATTGAAATTTGTGATATTTTAGGCACTTCATTATCTCAGGATAGCTATCAATCACCCCATCTATGGACAACCATTTTTCTTCAATGATTGTTCTTAGTCCATCATATTGTAATCTATTCGATGATCTAGGTGGGGGGCTTGTACTGGAGGTGCCAGTATTATTACATGTTCTGGAGCTGGAGGAGTCTAAGCAGTGGATCGAGGGTTTCTGATCCGTGATGGGTCATGAAGTTGTTTGGATCGTAGGTCATTCCTCTATACCTCTGTTAGCTCATACTCTCACTATCGTATGTTATTAGGTCATTGGAGTAAAATCCTATGCTATCAGAGCTTTCATCTGACAACTCAACGATTTTGTCCTTAACCTTGCCTCTTTTTCTCGCACTAGAAGGTTTCGTAACAATGCTTTTGGATGCAGTTGCATCATCGTTGATTGTTATCCCTTTTTTCTTGCTTTGAGTTGGATTGTTGCTTTTTGTAACTTTGGGTCTGGCCATGTCTGCAGTCAATAAGGAGTAAGTTAGAAATAAGTAAATCAGTGGTGCAGACCTTTAGTGGCAGATAGATGCGCCGAACTTATCGGAGAATCACCAAATCTCTTAGGCGAGTCGGGTCGAGCTTGCCTATGAATTTTCCCTAATAGCATTCACTAGTCGGCAATGAGAAAGTGCGAATTGCTGATTACTATCAGCGATCAAAGGTTCATTCGCTGAAAGTTACAGTGCAATGCAGATTCAGGAATGTAGACAGAGGGCGATCAAAGTCAATTTAGGAGAGCCGCCTAATTGGTTGATGAACCCGACCCAGTTCGCTAAACAACTTAACGTGCATGCCTTCCTTCAATTCGAATTCGACATCGCAAATTCCCACAATACAATTAAAAGTTGAAATAGTGAAATTAAATTAAGACCTATGACATTCATTCACCCAAAGATCAAATCATTTCATGCACAAGCAAAATAGGGATTTCAAAAATCGAGATCAATTAGTCATGATTCTCAGATCTAATTTGGCATTTAGACAAGATAGGTTTATCAGAGAGAGGCCTAGTACATGTCAACCCAACCAGTTTTAATTTAATAAGAGAACAAAATTTTAGTAGTTTCGGGAGTTGGGAGAAACCAACCTGTTATGCTGCTTGAACTGTGTTGAAAATCTAGGAAACAATATAATCCCACGATTTAGCACTAATTGACAACTAAAATACAAGGAGTGTAGAGATAATGAAACTTACTTACTAGGTGCAGTTTTTCGACAATGGAAATTGAGTGGAGAATGAACATTTTTCCATTTTTTGAAACTATTGATCTTTAAAAACTAACCAGTTGTTGCTCATTCGGCGATATTAGTTTGTACCACTGAATGATTCAGTGTTACGCCAAGCGATTATCCTTGCTGTCGATTATTACAGCCTGTAGCTTGGATCTTGAGTCTGCCGACGATCTAGATCGAAGTGGCCGAGTAGTTCAGGTACTCGCCTAATGGGACTATCAATTACCAATCCATAGTTTTCATTCATTATCCACATTTTCTCCTATGAAATCAATACAGCATTGTTTCTAGAATAAAATTGAAGCTCGTAAAGGTTTTGGGTTGCCTCCCAATCAATGCCTTAGTTAATGTCGTGGCACGACGTAGGTCGATGATCACACCGGCCTTTTGGTGTTACACCTAGTATAGCTAGGTGATCCCGCTTGCTCATACGGATGAAGCTGAGGTAGTGCAAGATTCAAGAGAATTTTGATTAGCTGAATAGACCTAGAATGAGAGCCACTCATCTGATTCAGCGTTTCGACATTTTCGCTAATTTCCTCTAGTACTTTGTCTTGCTCATTCAACTTTTGGAGGATGGTTAACAACGTATTATTGATACGTCTATTTTCAATGTCCATGCATCTTCCCTGATCCGTAGATGATGGGTGGTTGCTCTTTCCTTTGGACATCAAATCCATTTCTTCGACCTTTTGGGTCAAGCTATTCATCTGACCCAACAAAATGGTCAATTGCTGGTCCTTCTCTCCATCCTTGTTGGTTTTAGCTGCAATGTCAAGAAATTTGGTTGCGGTCTCATAGGGGTATTTCTCACGTTCACTTGGCATGAGTTGGTTCACTATTTCTCTGTTTTCGGGATTTAGACCACTGTAGAAGCATTCCAGTAGGATTAAATCGGGCATTTCTTGAGTTGGGCAATGTATCAATAGTGTTTTAAACCGCAACCACGACTCATGAAAGGATTCTCCCTCAAGATGTTTTAAATTTTGGATGTGTTCCCTGAGCCTCATCACCTCTGCTGGAAGAGGCTCCATTGGTCAACTTTCTCCATCATGTATACTCATTGTCCTACCTCAACACACAACCAACTAAACAAAACTAAAAATTAGGTGAGTACACTATTGCTAACAAGAACAACAATTCTATTAGACTAAAAATTCTCAAATAACACCACTCCCTGGCAGCGACGCTATTTTGATGCATATCGTGACCAATGACACTATCATACGATATGAGTGTCTACGATCGTCAATAATATAGTGATCTAACCGAGGGTTAGGGTCATGTCCAAAGGTAGCGCTTTTTAGAGTTAATAACTAATTAGAATTTCATTCAAGTTAGTCGTAGTTAAAGGCATTTGCGATAAAAGACATAGTAAATTATAAAGAGGTGACACAAAAGTGTCAAATATCAAAAGGGGGTTTTGTAACAAGTACTCAAACAACAAAATAAACAAGAAAATCAAGTATGGGGAAAGGTTCTTGGGATGTGACCGCAATACAAGTTGAGATAAATTGTAGGGTACATGCTTTCAATAGGAAATTTTCATGATAATACTCACTAGGCTAAGCTTTAAATGAAAATAAGTTCCCTCTCGGGCAACTTACCCCGTTTCAAATGAGTTCCTCTCGGACACCCATTTGCCGCATGAAGACCAACCTACGCCTTACCCCACTCACTCTCTCGAGTTGAGTGTTAGAATATGAGACTAGGGCTCACCCTCTCGGGTTGAACCTCATGTCGACCTACTCCTTAGGCAATCAGTTAGTGGTTTTGGTTTCGCGACCTCCCTCTCGTGCAAGCCGAAAACACATTGGTGGATTTGTACTTGCAACTACAAACCCTTTAGATTAAACCACAACCACTAGGTGAAATCACCATTACCATACATCTTACCTATTAACAAGCAAGACCCAACAAGAATATCAACCCATATTTGCTAAGCACACCCAAAGAATGGGGTTTTTAGCCACACATCAAGAAATAAGAAATTATACCTAACATGATAATGAAATCAACTAGGTATATAAGAAATTAAACCTTGAAATATGCCAAGGAAAGTGAATAGAGAAGACCTACTTCCAACTTGGGGAAGAAGAACTCCTTTCTTCATGTCTCCACAAAACCCTCTCCAAAGTTGAGAGAAAAATACAGAAAAATACTATAGATTGATAATAATTTTTACTCTAAAAATGTTCCACACTTAAGACTACAATTCTGACTAGTATTTATAGTTTCCACAGATTGTGCTGCGGAGGATTGTTCAGCGACATTAGTCGAGATTGCCGATGAACTCGGATATCCACCTTTTGGTCAGCTCATCGCCTTTAGTGTCTTGCCTTTAGCATCCTCACATTCTAGATTACTGGACGGTACAATACTACTTCGCAGAACTAATCAGCGATTCGCCAACTGCTCATTTCCTGGCCTTTTGATCCACTTCCTTCAAGGCTTCATGTACTCAACGAAGGGCGGTTCTTGTCATTTCGGCAACTTGCCAACTTGAACTCGGCGATCCGCAGGATTCCATTTCTTATTCTTTTCAGCCCTATTAGCTCTGTTTTGCGCCTAAGTGTCCATGTTTCCACTAAAACTTTAAATACCTGAAACTTCAGCATTTTAATTAGGTATTGAGATAAAACAAGCATTCAAGGACACTATTTCTATTAAAATAAAGCCCTAAACGAGTCCAATTTGAGGACTCATCATTCAGCTCCAGAGAGTGAACCCTAATCCTTCTCCCACACATTCAGGTCGAGAAATTGAGTGGGCTAAGGTAGAGGTTGTTTTTCGTGTGGCGAGAGGAACCCATTTGATTCAGGGTAAGTTTCTCGATAGAGAATTTACCCCACTATAGTTTAGCCTAGTCACAAATATTCAATGGATTTATTATCAAAAGCATGTACCCAATAGTTTAGTTTATCCCGTATTCTTATCACATCCCAAGAATCCCCTCCCCTTGATTAGTACTCTTTGCATTTTTGCTTGTTTTTACTTATTTGTGACAAACCCCCATCATTAATTGACACTTTTGTGTCACCCTCTAATTTTAACATGTTTATATTCGATAATGTTTATAGGTATGACTAATTAGAACTTGATTTTATATTTGTATTAATCTCAAGCCCACTCCCTTGGGACTCGACCCCAACTCTTGGTTGGGTTACTATACTACTGTACGATCGTAGACACTTGCATTAGAAGTTGTGTCTTGATTACGCAAACATCAAAATGGTGACGCTGCCAGGGAGTGATGTTATTTGAGAATTCTTAGTTAGATAAATTTTTTGTTCTTCTTAACCATAGTTTACTAACTTAATTTTAGGTTTGTTTTGAGTATTTTTGTGTCACAACAGGACATATGAGTGCAAACAGAGAGAATTGCTACCAAGCGTGTCACCCATTAGGTGGTGCATTTCATCGAGATGACATTGATGATGTAACTAGTGTTTATAACCCTTCCTACGTGGGTGAGAGGGGTGAAATTTGCATGCCACAAGCTGACGAAAATGCAATGTTTGAAGTTACTAGCGCAACACTCCAGCTCATACATTCAAGAGGTTTATTTGGAGGGTTAGAACTTGAAGATCCGCATGAACATATACGAAGCTTTGTGGAAGTATGGACCCCTTTATCGTTCAAGAATCTATCTCAAGAATCCATATGGCTTCGCTTATTTCCATTATCATTGACCGTGGGAGATACTAAATGGTTGGTCGAGCTTCCAAACAACTCCATCAAATCATGGGAGGAGTTGGTTATCGCCTTTCACGAAAGATTCTTCCCTCCATCAAGAATAATGAAACTGAGAAACGACATTCAAAATTTCAAGAAAAAAGAGGGTGAACCAATTCACGAATCATGGACAAGGTTCAAGACATTTTTGGGTAAGTTCCCAACACATGGACTGCCAGGGGAATTCTTGCTCCAATACTTTTACCGTAGTTTGGACTCAGTTAATAAATGGATAACTGATCAATTGGTGCAAGGAGGAATAATGTTACAATTAATTGAAGTAGCCTCATTTCTCCTATATGGTATGACTAAAGTAAACCAGGTATGGTACACCAAACATGATCAAGTTTCCCCACTATGCTTCAGATTAACACAAGGACAACTCGATTAAGACAAGGAGAGGGACGAAAACAACAAAAAGATATTGTCTCAAATGGAAATTTTACAAGAAACACTTGAAGGGGACACGTGGAGTATTTCGAGTTGAGGAGGGTTCTTTTTGCAATTACTCATGACCGGAGGAGAATCAAGGTTGGAACTCCAGAAGATACGAGGAGGGTTTCCACCCACGCTATCAACAACGTGGTGGAAATTAAGGTTGGAACTATTATAGGGGTGAAGAACCAGTGAGATATTGGCAAGATTGGGCTGAGCAAGATGACCATGAGGAGGACCATACTTACTTGAGTGAAAGCCCGAATTCTAAAGGTAGTACAAGTAGTTCCCGGGTAAATGATTTATTGTCACGCATACTCGATAAAGTTGAGGTCTCTAATGATTTTCTAAAAGGGATGAAAGATGACTTTTAATCATTAAACAGTAAAGTGAATTATCAATCTAATGCCATCAAAATGCTGGAATGTTAATTGAGTCCATTATCAACTCAGTTAACGTCCAAAACACCGAAGAAAGATATTGAAAGAGAGATGGTTGTACTTACCCGTAGTGGAAAGGTGGCAATAGGGAATGTGATGGAAGATGGGGATCCTCAAAACCATGAAGAGAGCCAAGGTGTAGAGGAACAAGAATTACCTATCAGACAAAACCTTACCAAAGAACCACAGGAGGAAGCGGAGAAACAAGTTCAAGTTCCAAAAGTCATGCACCCTTTACCCAAGATACCTCCACCATTTCTCCAATGCTTGAAAAAGAATAATGTAGACGAGAAATTCAAAAGTTCTTGTCAGTATTCAAGAAACTATCCATTAACCTCCTTCTGGTAGAAGCATTGTTTGAAATGTCGAGATACGCCAAATTCATGAAAGAGCTAGTTACAAAGAAATTGAGCTTGAACTATGAAACTATTGGAGCACCCAATAGTTGCAGCGCAATTATGACAAAAGAGCTAATCACTAAGAGAGAAGATCCTGGGGCATTCACCATCCCATGCACCATTTGTATGCTCCAACTCGCTAAATCTTTGTGCGATTTAGGAGCAAGCATCAACTTGATGTTGTATCCAATACAAAAGAAACTTGGTTTAGGTGAACCAAAAGAAATCACAATGAGACTCTTTACGGCAGATTGATCAATCAAGCATCCAGCGCGGATACTCTATGAAATCTTGGTAAAACTAGATCAGTTTATCTTTCTTACTAATTTTGTGATTTTAGATTGTGAGATCGATGCTGAAATTCTCATTATATTGGAAACACCATTCTTAGCAACCGGGAGGGAATTGGTGGATGTTGAAAGCGGGAAATAGAGGTTATGGGTGAACAATGATGAGGTAACCTTCAATATTTGCAAATCCATGAGACAGCCAAGCAATATCAATGTGGTGACAACTGAGGATGTTATAGATGAAGTAGTGGAAAGTGAAAGCCATTTGATGCGAAAAAATAAACCTTTTGAATATGTGCTTGCTAATTATGATTAATCCAAAGTTCAGAGCTATGATGAAGTGGTAACTGTCTTATCGGGATTAGGAGTGCATTCAAGTAATCCAATCAAGTTGGATATCGACCTAAAAAATAGAGTCCTCTTGCAAAGGCATCAACTGAGGAACTGCCAAATCTGGAGTTAAAAGCACTATCACACATCTCAACTATGTTTTTCTGGGAGCCAATAATACTTTACAGGTGATTATCACAGCTGACTTACTTGATAGGCAGGTGAACTTGCTTATTGATGTACTGCAGAAGCATATAAAAGCTATAGGATGGACCATAACTGATATAGTGGGCATTCCTCTTGGTGTCTGTACGCACAAGATTCGGCTTGATAATGAATGTAAACCTAGTGTGGAACATCAACAGAGATTAAACCCACCAATACAGGAGGTAGTGAAAAAGGAGATTATCAAGTGGTTTGACGCGGGAGTAATCTACCCGATTGCAGATAGTAAATGGGTAAGCCTGGTTTGGCATACCAAAAAAAGGAGGTATTACTGTAATCCCAAATACAAAGGGGGAACTCGTGATGACTAGACTAGTGACTGGGTGGAGAGTATGCATGGATTATCGAAAGTTTAACTCATGGAATGAAAAGGACCACTTCCCAATGCCTTTTATGGACCAGATGCTTGACCGGTTATCGGAAAGGGGGTGATATTGTTTTTTAGATGGGTACTCCAGTTACAATCAAATCTCTATTGTGCCGAAAGACCAAGAGAAAACAACTTTTACTTTCACTTATGGAATATTTGCATTCAAAAGGATGTCATTCGGGCTATGTAATGCCCCAACAACATTTCAGCGTTTCACGTTTTCTATATTTGTGGATATGATTGACGACTCTATGGAGGTATTCATGGACGACTTCTTAGTCGTAAGGGACTCATTTGAAAAATGCTTTACACACTTAGGGTAGGTGCTCCAAAGATGCGTGGAAACGAATTTGGTTCTGAATTGGGAGAAATGTCACTTTATGGTGAAAGAAGGAATTGTTCTTGGGCACAAGGTGCCGTAAAAGGGGCTAGAAGTTGAAAAGGCAAAAATTGAGATCATTGAGATATTACCCATGCCGATTTCAGTGAAGGGTGTTCGCAGCTTCTTAGGACATGGAGGGTTCTACCGAAGGTTCATTAAAGACTTCTCAAAGAATGCACACCCATTATGCAAACTCTTAGAGAAGGAAGTGAAATTCTATTTTGATGATACATGTATGGCTGAATTTGAGTGTTTGAAAGAGAAACTAGTATCCACCCCAATTATCATCAGCCCTAATTGGTCCAAATCTTTTGAAGTAATGTGTGATGCTAGCGGTATGACATTGGGGGTCTTGTTGGGGAAAAAGTGCAACAAACTATTTCACCCAATTTATTACGCAAACAAGACTCTAAATATTGCACAACAAAATTATACGGTCACTGAATAAGAGTTGTTTGCGGTAGTCTATGCATTTCAAAAGTTCTAGGCATACTTGTTAGGCACCAAAGTAATCATACATACTGATCGTGATGCACTCTATTACTCGATGGCAAAGAAAGATGCAAAACCAAGATTGATAAGATGGGTGCTACTATTACAATAATTTGATTTTGAGGTAAAAGATCGAAAAGGATGAGAAAATGAAGTGGCTGATCACTTATCAAGATTGGAGGTAAGCGCAAATGTTGAGCATGAGGTCGAGATAGACGACTCCTTCCCCGATGAATAGGTGTTTGCAATATCTCTCAAACATACGCCATGGTAAGAAAATTTTGCAAATTACATTGTGTGTGGGCTAATGCCAGATGAGTTGACCTTTTACCAATAGAAGAGGTTCATGTTCGATGTTAAAAAGTACTTTTACGATGAACCATATTTGTTTTGAGAGTGTGCTGACTATGTCATTAAAAGGTGTGTTTCGGAAGAAGAAGTGGTAGAAATTCTCCATGCTTGTCATACATCTCGAGTGGGAAGTCACCACAGTGGTATTCACATCACCACTAAAGTTCTCTAGAGTGGATATTACTGGACGTCCCTCTACAAGGATGCACATGAATTTGCGAAGAAACGCTCTCAATGTCAGCAGCAAGGCAGAGTGTCTAGAAGACACGAATTACCTCTCACTCAAAGGTCGAGCTATTCGATGTATGGGGGATCAATTTCGTGGGCCCATTGGTGAGCTCATTTGGAAATAAATATATCTTGGTGGTTGTAGATTATATTTCCAAATAGGTGGAAGCTATTGCATTTCCAAACAACGAAGAAAAATTGTTGTCCAATTTTTCAAACATTATATCTTTGCACGATTTGGCACTCCTAGGGCAATTATTAGTGATGGGAGATCCCACTTTTACAATAAATGGTTCTCAATGGCACTGAGCAGATATGGGGTGAACCACAAGGTAGCAACGCCATATCATCCCGGCACAAGTGTCTAGGTCGAGGCATCAAATCGGGAGATCAAAAGGATCTGTCACACCCCAACCCTGGTGAGGCAGACAAGTACCATATGAACACATGTTTTACAAGTCACCTATAATGAGAAAGTAAACTACTACTATGTGGATATATTTACTAATAAAGTTTCATATACAACACATGTTGACTAGCTCTACTGATACATGTGACAAGTGAAACTATAAATTCAGATGATAGCTTTACAATGTCTACAAAGCCTTTACTGGAATCCATGACTGTACCACTATGAAATACGCATAGTAAAGACTCGGCAAATCCCTGAATCAACCCGGATCTCACCAACAACCGTTCAGTATCATGTGCTTCTATTGTTGGGATCTACTAGTTGAGTACATATACCTGCAACATGAAATACAATGTCCCCAATAAGGGATGTCAGTACGAAAGAATGTACTGAATATGTAAGACATAATACAACAATATGTAAAATGAGAGCTCAAGTGACACCAAACACCAATAGATAGGGATTATAGACCATTTTTGCTTATACCAGTGGAATCGTGTATGTTCCATTCATTTCTTTACTTTTATTTGCAATATAATATTTAGAAGACATATGATAGAAAGGACCAGCTGATCAGCGGTAAAAGAGGATGACCCATGCTAGACATTTTAACCCCTGGGATGCTGTCCTCATAATACCACAAATTGGGATCAGCTCATGCTAGTCTTTCGCTCCTGAGCTGCCACCCTCTTATACCAATTGGGATTGGCCCACGCTAGGCTTTCTCCCCTGAGATTCCGCCTTTCTGTACCAATTGGGATTGACCCATGCAAGGCATTTGCCCTTGTGCTGCCACCCATAATTATACCGATTGGTTCACTTAGATTCTTTAATCTTTTATATTATTGTTTTGATGTTCATAACTCTTTGGAGATTGTTATTTTGATGGTCATAACTCTTTTGAGATACCTTTTTGGTGGTCATAATCATTGTTGAGATTTCGAACTATGGACTAATAGTTGAAGACATATGAATATGGACTTACGATAATAACAATGACATGGGAACCAAATGTGATATGAACGTGTAATACTTAGGAGCTTATATGACTCAGAAAACATTTTGATATCTCAAATTGAAGCACATATCAAGTGAAGACATTTAATACTCAGCCAAGAGATTTGAACTCAATATGATAGCCAAATACTCACTAACTTAATATCAAATAGAAGGTATACATGAACGTAGAACTAAGGGAGAAAGTGAGCAGATTCAACTTTTGGACGCATACATATTCCAAGTAAGTACATATAAAATGTACCATAGAGCAAGTAGGGATCTTATGAGGTAACATTATTGTCTAACACAATGGGAGTAATAACCAATAAAGGGAACACATGAACATGTGAATAGATGACATATTTGATGGAATAAACAATTGAAGAAAGTTGGTAAGATATAGGTGGATTGTATATCCAACATATAAATATAAGTACCATGTGTAATCTCGGATCATTTTGATTTATGTAAGGGGCATACGTGCCAAGGGTACTCTGACTTATTAACTTCGCTCTATCACACGATCTGGATTACAATGGAGGGTAACTTTTGCTAAATGTGCATGAAGCCCCATATTTATAAATGTGGAGCGCAACACATTCATAAATAAGGCTCTACTAGACACGGCTTTGTAGACTCCATAGGACGAACTACTCTGATACCACTTTTGTCACACCCCAACCCTAGTGAGGCAGAAAAGTCCCATATGAACACATGCTTTACAAGTCACCTATGATGAGAAAGTAAACTACTATTATGCAGATATATTTACTAATGAAGTTTCATATACAACACATGTTGACTAGCTGAACCGATACATGTTGACTAGCTGAACCGATACATGTGACAAGTGAAACTATGAATTGAGATGATATCTTTACAATGTCTACAAAGCCTCTCTTGGAATCCATGACTGTACCACTATGAAACACGCATAGTAAAGACTAGGCAAATCCTCGAATCAACCTGGTGCTCACGAACACCCGTTGAGTGTCATGTGCTTCTATTAGAGAGATCTACTAGTTGTGTACATGTACCTGCAACAGGAAATACAACGTCCCCAATAAGGGACGTCAATACGAAAGAATGGACTGAATATGTAAGGCATAATACAATCATATGTAAAATGAGAGCTTAAGTGAAACCAAATACGAATAGATAAGGATTAGAGACAACCTTTGCATATACCTGTGGAATCGTGTAAGTTACATTATTTTCGTTACTTTAGTTTGCAAGATAATATTTACAAGACATATGGTAGAAATGACAAGCTGATCAGCGGTAAAAGGGGATGACCCATGCTAGACATTTTAACCCCTGGGATGCTGTCCTCATAATACCACAAATTGGGATCGGCTCATGCTAGGCTTTCGCGCCTGAGCTGCCACCCTCTTATACCAATTGGGATCGGCCCACACTAGGCTTTCTCCCCTGAGCTTCCACCCTTCTATACCAATTGGGATTGACCCATGCAAGGCATTTTCCCTTGTGCTGCCACCCATAATTATACCGATTGGTTCACTTAGATTCTTTAATCTTTTATATTGTTGTTTTGATGTTCATAAACTCTTTGGAGATTGTTCTTTTGATGATCATAACTCTTTTGAGATAGCTATTTGGAGGTCATAATCATTTTTGACATTTGGAACTATTGACCAGTAGTAGAAGACATAAGAATATGGACTTATGATAATAACAATGACATGGGAAGAAAATGTGACGTGAATGTGTAATACTTAGGAGCTTATACTCAGTAAGCATTTTGACATGTTAAATTGAAGCACATATCAAGTGAAGACATTTAATATTCAGCCAAGAGATTTGAACTCTATATGATAGCCAAATAGTCACCAACTAATATCAAATACAAGGTATACATGAACATTGAACCAAGGGGGAACGTGGGCAAATTCAACTTTAGGACGGATACATATTCCAAGTAAGTACATACAAAATGTACCATAGAGCAAGTAGGGATCTTGTGGGCTAACATAATAGTCTGACACAATGGGAGTAAAAACCAATAAAGAGAACTTATGAACATGTGAAAATATGACATATATGATGGAATAGACAATTGAATCAAGTTGGGAAGATATGGGCAGATTGTATATCCAACATATAAAGAGATGTACCATGTGTAATCTAGGATCATTTTGATTTATATAAAGGGAATATGTGCCAAGTGTACTTTGACGATGTTAGAGTAATAACTTTAATCAGTCACTACCAAGGACACTTAGAAAGCTTACTTTGTAATACCAGTGTTGGATTCATGCCAAAGAAATAGGAAATCGAATAGCCTTATATACCTTATCCTCTGACCAATGCAACTATCACGATTCAGCCTCCCCTTTTAGGTATTTAATCTACAATATAAGACATGATAAACTAAAATTACCAGCTATCATACCATGATCCCCGTAAAACAATTGCTAACATTGCGGATAATGAGCCCATACAACCCTTAAAATGATGTGTATCACCATACCCTCATTCTCTACCCAATATATACATTATATATCCTTTTCCAAGATTACCCAAGTTGCACCAACCACTATACACATAAAACAACCTTAAATTTTCTTTATCAAACAACCAATTATTGAACTCACCACCCCTTTGAGTTCTTTTATGACAGTACACCCATAATTCCTCACTCAAACTCATACATAAAGAGGAAGAAAATGGAGCAGTCACCTTACCTCAATTTCAACAACTTCTAGTTATAACTTGAATTCCTCTAGAACTACAACTTCCCTTCACACTTAAACCAAAGAAGAAGAGAAAAGTATCTTAATAATTAAGAAAAGTGAGCAGTAGTTTATGGGAACTCCTGCCTTCTATTTATAATTGAGCATGAATAACATGTTTTCTAGTCTTCCATGGGGGAATTAAGCTAAATCCATAAGTGTTTCGCTTACCTTGGTTTCCAGATATGAGGATTTTTTCAATAACCGTAGAAGGAACTTTAAGGTTGTTGTTTTAATACTTAAGAGAAAAGAGAGACAGAGCTGGAGTTAATTCTCAATATTTTCTGTTAAAAATTAGTGAGAATAGCAGCCAATATATCTTATATTGAGCTTTATTCACCCTTAAGAATATCCTCTAGAACCTACCTTATTTTTGGCCCATTTTCATCCACTAATTGGTCAAGTAGGTGATGCACCTACTTGTGTACATCAAGCAGCTCAAAAGGTCAAACTAGGTGATGCACCTACTTGCTTTCATTTGGGCTTAAATATATTGGGCCTTGGTAGATTTGGCTGTTGGGCTTTAATTTCATTTTATTTAACTTAGTGTGGGCATCAAGTGAGTCTATTAGCATAGGCCCAAATCTAATCCATAAACCTTGACCTTTTTAACTAGCTCCATAGAGCTCAAGTACATGATGCACCTACTAGGTCCTTTGAACTGGTCAATTAGTCAAAGTAGGTGATGCACCTTTTTGTCACCTACTAGCTTAGTTAAGTCAAGCAAGAAGCTCACTTATTTTATTCCATTTTCTAAATATTAATCTCATTTTATTTAGCTTAGCACTTAACTTCCAACTTTAAGCTTAATTACCACCTTACCGTCTCCAGTTTAAATATTTTTGTCAACGTCAACTTAATCTGGTCGCATCAAAATCTATGGGCAGTTCACTTTAAACCTATTCTATTGTCAGTAGTTTCATAGGAAATGTAGTCCATAACTATACCACAAGGCAACTTATAAGAATCATATAAATAGGACTAGTACATGTAGAATACGGGGTGTTACATTCTCCCCCCCTTATGATAATTTGTCCTCGAATGATAGGTTAAGCTAATAGTTTGGTGAACGTTGGAATTTAATTTGGAGATTTGCAAGAGTTCCCTTTGTAAATAGGACTGTCCAAAATACATACACTAACCTAGAACACGTATAGACAAGTCTAGCTTAACATCTCAATAGATATGGTTCATGAAATAATAATATGACAAATTAACCCCTTTCTTGACCATGTAATTCACTGAAGATACCCAACTAGAATTCATACAAATAAGGACTTTAATATACCTAAACACAAGATATGCAAATGACATATCAAATGAATAGCTGCTAGTAGGATTTATGATCATATAAGGGTCCCACATGATCTCAGATCCTTATGTTGATGTTTAGAATGAGGAGGAGTATTTAGGATATCTACCATCTTCTATTCCAAAGTAACTTATGTCATATTCTATTCCTTCCACAATAAACCTTTTGAGCTTAGCTTCCGGGCCTTAACAATCAAGAATAATTATGGTATCTCAAAAAATTTCATATATGGAACGAACGCAAAATCATAGGCGTAACCTATCGGGGATGTACTTTCCCTTCTGTTTATCTCATGACGCTTTAAAGAGGTAAGACTTATAAGAATGCATAGCAGTTAATATAAACTCTAAAGTTTTATGCCGCACCTTCGAATAAGGCATTATGCTAAGTTATTTATATAGGGTTGTGATAAAATTTACATGTATGCCTAACCTTTTCACGTCAAAATCTTCACTACATAATGATACAAGGAAATGTTTTTCCCAAATGTTCAAAACTCAAGTCAATAATTACAGAGGGGCATTGTGTACAAATAAATAAGTCACATAGGGTATGACACATAGGCAGATTAGCACAAAAGGAAATGCATAATATATGGGCATTAAGCTATAGAAATATATGGTGTACGCACGCATATGGTTCATAGGGTAGCGTGTGAGCGAATGAACTATAAGGAATGTAGGAAATGGACTAGATGAGCACGTGATGCATAAGTACTAAAGCTACAAAATATAATACTTAAGCAAGTAGACTATATGAAATACGAACTACAGAACACAAATCACATTGATCAAGTGTGTTATATCGCATGGTTTAGTGACCTAACATGTCAATAAGTACACTTATGAAATATGAGAAAGTGAACACATGACACATGGCTAGGAAAGCTATAAGGCCTGTATTGTTTAAGAAAGTAGGTTACGAGGCATGTAATATACATAGAAATGGTTTATGATGCATATGACATGTAAACAAGTGATATGCGAGTTATATAACCCACGAGCACTAATTTTACTCATAGCATATGATCAATTAGGATGCAGTGCCCACACAATATGCACAAATGACATGTGGAAAGTAACTAGTGCAATAAAAAACATGTAAGGAAAAGGTCCTATGAAAACATATAATAATAAACAAGGGTGCTCTGAGTTGGATTATACTTACATGCAAGCATTCTATGACATTAGGTAACCTGTGAGAAGGTAATCCACAAAGGGTAAATGACATATAAATAGATAAGTTATAGAACATGCAACATGTATAATTATATAACAACCATCTTTGGAAACTACGAGATATCCTATAGATACACTCTACCATGATAGGGGCAAACACAATGTTTTAAACGTTAAGTCATAGATGGGATAGTTCTGCTCAAATTCCTTACTAACCTCAAAACACATACAATTGATTACTCCGTCTACTCTCTTCAATCTCCTAAGAATTCTTATAGGTGTTCTGCTATTGGGACTTGGCTTCCGTCTAGGTCAATATAAAAACTACAATCAAGATAGAAAAAGAAAATACTCAATAGTTCATCTTTTAGAGTAGGAGGCCGAGGTCAACTTTGCTTTCATTACTAGCTTGTGTTATATCAGGCTCAATGTTTGGTACCCTTTGAAGGTCGAAATACAAAATAAATAGTGAACCTTGAACACACAATAAAACATGAAATCTAATAACATGTAAATGTCAAGTACCTATAAAGTTATATCATGATTCATAAAATCTTAGAGTTAGCCCCTTTGGGCTTAACTAAATAGGTCTGGCCATACTAATAGATTTTTTTACAAAAAAACAAGTGTAGGTGCTTCGACTCTTTTTCCATGCAAGATAGCAAATAATAACAACTAGCATATGATCATTTTTTACTCTCCCTTAACTGGACTATGACTGACGAATTACTGCAGGCATATATTAAATGAACCCTATAGTAGCTCTATTCAAATTGATGGAAGTCTATACATGTGAATAATGCTCTACTTCTCTTTTGTACTAATGATGTAGATGAACTAGGTCAATGTATCTATCTACGTAACCTTTCTATTCCCCTCTTTTTTTTGTTATTATCAGGACCAAATATCAAGGCTTGAATCAATATTAAATGACTTCTCTGTCTAACAAATGTTCACAAAGTTGTTCCCGGTGCGCCATTATAACTCGTTAGGATTGAAGAGTTGATACCTTTTGATTGCCTCATACACTTAGCAACCTCTCTTTCATAATCACCTATCTCACTCGTCTATAGCATCCTCATATCACCCCTACTCCTATGTTTATGGAATTTGACATATCCCATCCCTTTCTAACGAGAAGCTCCACGTACAGATTCGGCCCGTGTAATTCAAGCTTCATTCTCACATGCTTCTTATCTAACAAGTACCTTTTAATCAAAGCTAGTAGCTTCATGTACTCTAATCCCACTATGTACAACCTGACTAATCACAACTTAGGTCTAACCAATCAATGCTTTTTCCTTTTGTTAACCTTACCCTTTAGTCGCATACGAATCCTCCATAGCCAAAACATAGATCCTAATAGGAACTACCATACATATATCATTTGCAGAAATTGGTGCACTTATCCCTAAGTTTTATAACCGTGAAAAGAATACAAACGTTATTAGTAGTTATTCAGGGTGGTTGACACATACCATATTAAAGCCAAATATTAACATATTCGGGATAATATATGGTGGAATTTGGTTTTTGTTAGCCAATTAGGGGTATCTATAGTAACATTATTGCACTGATACATCCACCTATTAGATTGTGCCATTGCCTTCTTCCGAAGGAAAAAACTATTTTAACAACATCAATTTCGAGAACATGTGTAATGCTAAAAATTATTTGTATATCACATATTAAGAACAAGTGTCCTCTATAGGAATATATCCTATAAATATGGAGGAAATATAGAACCCAAGAGTTAGATACATCCTCCTAAGAAGATGTGTTTAGAAATGCTACAACTCATATACATAACTAGGTAACCCATCATTTTTAAGCATATAGATAACCATACTATATCTTTCTCAATTGAACCAACTTGATACAAATGGTAAAAATGCAACTTAAAATGCATATAACATAAAAGCCTTTATATACCTTGTGGAGTGGGACGGTCGAATAAAATGAGATCAATGTAGTCTAAATTTTGATAACTTCAGATCCTTTTCTGTAGATTGCATGTTGACATTTTATCTATCGTTAACCTTAACCATCGTAAGCATAGTATGAATAGCATGATCAGGTGATACTGGAAATTGACTTATTAACTTCGCTCTATCGCACGATCTGGATTGCGAGGGAGGGTAACTGTTGCTAAATGGCCAAGAACAACTTATTTATAAATGTGACGCGCAACACATTCATAAATAAGTATCTACTAGACACGGCTTTGTAGACTCAATAGGACGAACTGCTCTGATACCACTTTTCTCACACCCCAACCCTAGTGAGGCAGACAAGTACCATATGAACACAAGCTTGACAAGTCACCTATGATGAGAAAGTAAACTACTACTATGCAGATATATTCACTAATGAAGTTTCATATAAAACACATGTTGACCAGCTAAACTAATACATGTGACAACTGAAACTATGAATTCAGATGATATCTTTACAATTTCTACAAAGCCTCTACTGGAATCCATGACTCACCATGAAATACGTATAGTCAAGACTCGGCAAATCCCCGAATCAACCTGGAGCTCACCAACAACCGTTGAGTATCATGTGCTTCTATTAAGGAGATCTACTAGTTAAGTACATGTACCTGCAACATGAAATACAGCGTCCCTAATAAGGGACGTCAGTACGAAAGAATGTACTAAATATGTAAGGCATAATACAACCAAATGTAAAATGAGAGCTCAAGTGAAATGAAATACCATTAGATAAGGATTAGAGACCACCTTTCCTTATACCTATGGAATCGTGTATGTTACATTATTTTCTTTACTTTTCTTTGCATTATAATATATATAAGACATATGATACAAATGACCAGTTGATCAGCGGTAGAAGATGATGACCCATGCTAGCGCCTGAGCTGCCACCCTCTTATACCAATTGGGATCGGCCCATGCTAGGCTTTCTCCCCTGATCTTCCACCCTTCTATAGCAAATGGGATCGACCCATGCTAGGCATTTGCCCCTAGGCTGCCACCCATAATTATACAAATTGCTTCACTTAGATTCTTTAATCTCTTATATTGTTGATTTGATGTTCATAACTCTTTGGAGATTGTTCTTTTGATGATCATAATTCTTTTGAGATAGATTTTTGGTGGTCATAATCATTGTTGAGATTTGGAACTGTGAACGAGTAGTAGAAGACATATGAATATGGACTTACGATAATAAAAATGATATGGGAAGCAAATGTGACATGAACGTGTAATACTTAGGAGCTTATATGACACAGTAAGCATTTTGATATCTCAAATTGAAGAACATATCAAGTGAATACATTTAATATTCAGCCAAGAGTTTTGAACTCTATATGATAGCCAAATAATCACTAACTTATATCAAATACAAGGTATACATGAACGTGGAACCAAGGGAGAACATGGGTAGATTGAACTTTAGGACGGATACATATTCCAAGTAAGTACATATAAAATGTACCATAGGGAAAGTAGGGATCTTGTAAGGTAACATTATAGTCTAACACAATGGGAGTAATAACCAACAAAGAAAACATATGAACATGTAAAAAGATGACATATATGTTGGAATAGGCAGTTGAAGCAAGTTGGAAAGATATGGGAAGATTGTATACCAAACATTGAAACATTTGTACCATGTGTAATCTAGGATCATTTTGATTTATGTAAGGGGCATACGTGCCAAGGGTACTTTGACGATATTATAGTACTCACTTTAATCAGTCATTACCAGGGACACTTAGAATGCTTACTTTGTAATACAAGTGTTGGATTCATGCCAAAGAAATAGGAAATTGAATAGCCTTACATACCTTATCCTCTAACCAATACAACTATCATGATTCAGCCTCCCATTTTAGGTTCTTAATCTACAATATAAGTCATGATAAACTAAAATTACCAGCAATCACACTTTGAGCCCCGTAAAACAGTAGTTAACATTGACAGATAATGACCCCATACAACCCTTAAAATAATGTATATCACCACACCCTCCTTCTCTACTCAATACATACATTATATATCCTTTTCCAAGATTACCCAAGCTGCACCAACCACAATACACATAAAATACCCTCAAATATTTTTTATCATACAACCAATTATTGAACTGACCACCCCCTTGAGTTCTTTTATGACAACACACCCATAATTCCTCACTCAAACGCATACATAAAGAGGAAGAAAATGGAGCAGTCACCTTACCTCAATTTCTTCAACTTTTCCTTATAACTTGAATTGCTCTAGATCTTCAACTTCCCTTCACTATTAAACCAAAGAAGAAGAGAAAAGCATCTTAATAATTAAAGAAAGTGAGCAGTAGCTTGTGGGAACTTCTACCTTCTATTTATAATTTAGTATGAATAACATGTTTTCTAGTCTTCCATGGGAGAATTAAGCTAAATCCATAAGTGTTTCTCTTAACTTGGTTTGATAAGGATTTCTTCAAGAACACTAGAAGGAACTTTAAGGCTGCTGTTTCATTACTTAAGAGAAAAGTGAGACAGAGCCAGAGTTAATTCTCAATATTGTTTGTTAAAAATGAGTGAGAATAGCAGCCAATATATCTTATGTTGAGCTTTATACCTTTAAGAATATCCTCTAGAACCTCCCTTTTTTTGGTCCATTTTCTGCCACTAATTGGTCAAGTAGGTGATGCACCTGCTTATGTACATCAAACAACTCAAACGGTTAAACTAGGTGATGCACCCACTTGCTTTCACTTGGGCATAAATATATTGGGCCTTGGCAGATTTGGCTGCTGGGCTTTAATTTCATTTTCATTTTATTTAACTTAGTTTCGGCCTTAAGTGAGTCTATTAGCATAGGCCCAAATCTAATCCATAAAACTTTACCTTTTTAACTAGATCCGTATAGCTCAAGTAGGCGATGCACCGACTTGGTCCTTTTGACTGGTCAATTAGTCATAGTAGGTGATACACCTACTTGTCACCTACTAGCTTAGTTAAGTCAAGCAAGCAGCTCACTTATTTTATTCCATTTTCTAAATTTTAATCTCATTTTCTTTAACTTAGTACTTAACTTCAAACTTTAAGCACAATTACCACCTTACCATCTTGAGTTTAAATACTTTTGTCGACGTCAACTTAATCGGGTACCATCAAAACCTATGGGCAACTCACTTTAAACCTAATCTATTGTCACTAGTTGCATAGGAAACCGAGTCCATCACTATACCACAACGCAATTTATAAGCATCATATAAATAGGACTAGTACATGTAAAATACGGGGTGTTACAACATCCTGGCAAAGACAGTGAATGCCAATAAAATTGACTGGTCTAGGATGCTTGATGATGCACTTTAAGCATATCAGATGGATTAGAAAGCACCTATTGGTATCTCCCTATATCAGTTTGTTTTTGGTAAGGCTTGTCATTTGCCCATCGCGTTGGAACACAAAGCATTGTGGGCATTGAAAGCTTTAAATTTGGACTGGTCAAAAACTTCAAGGGAAAGGGTAGAGCAGTTGAACAAACTGGATGAATTTAGACTTAGATCTTATGAAAGTTCAACCATTTACAAAGAGTAGATGAAGAAATGGCTTGATGCTCGAATACTCAAGCGGGACTTCAAGGTGGGAGATTGGGTGTAGCTATACCACTCTCGACTTAGACTCTTTCCCAAAAAACATAAATCCAAATGGTCTGGACCTTTTAGAGTAACACGAATGTTCACCAATGGTGCCATAGAAGTTGAAGATCAAGAAGAACCCCCATTTAAAGTGAACGGCCAATGTTTGAAATTATGTTTTGGGGAATGACAAGAGATTTCTTTGGTTGAAGTGGTGTATCTAGAGAATGCTTGAAGTTACTTCCACATCCTGCCATGACGTTAAATAAGGCATTTCTTGGGAGGCAACCCAAGTACTAGAGTTTTTTTAAAAAAATAAAATGTTTGTGATTTTTGTAGGAGGAAGAACTCTCGGTGAATCGCCGAACCTACTTGGCGTGCTTGATGTGATTTGCCGTGGGGAAATTAAAACTGAAGATGAGGCTCTGCAGCATTCAACAAGATGCTTGTGTTAGTCGGCGGATCGCTAATACAAATCGGTGACTCGACCTATCTCGCCAATTAGTGAAGATCCCTCATCACCTTCCTCTACGTGTGCACACTTTACATATTCTTCTTGACCATTTTTATGTTTTAATTTATTTATTTATGTCAATGTATTTTTTTGGGTTTGCTGTCTCATTGAGGGCAATGTCAAGTGTTTTTGGCGGGGAGTGGAAATTGGGTAGCACTTTCCCCTCTTCTTATCATTCCCCTTGTATGATAAATGTGATTACCCTCTTGT
Organism: Solanum boliviense; assembly: GCA_029582625.1. Lineage (NCBI taxonomy): Eukaryota > Viridiplantae > Streptophyta > Magnoliopsida > Solanales > Solanaceae > Solanum > Solanum boliviense. Next base: position 59,000 of record JAJOOJ010010165.1, read on the forward strand.
AAATTTGAGTCTCAGATTTGATCAATATCGACAACTCTAATAAGGCTCATAATTGAACGAATATGAATATACGGCTACGAAGAGGTGAAATGAAGTTGCATAGACAATATGTGAACTCTTTGCATATTGTTGTGATTAGCCATGTATAAAATTGATTCTCTTTTGATAACCGTTGCACACGAGCAAAAGTATGGAGTCTCATTTGACTTTAGTGTCAATGCCTAGTGTGATGAGCTTACCTGTGAACTATACATGATGGATCCTTGAATTTTCCCCATTGGTCCGGTCAACTAAGTGATGTTATGTCTTGATATGATATTAGGAATCCTTAAAAAGTCTTTAGCCAATTTGACATATACCTCTTTGTGTCCTACATCGTGAGCATGTGTGAACCTCTTTTGAACACCCCTTTAGCTTTCCCTTTCTTTGGAAGAAACTTGATTAAAGCAATGACCTTTTCTTATCCATCACCCATAATCCTCATGAAGTTGTGGTTAGTTGAATAGTCAACTTAGGCCAAGTCAAGAAGTGCAAGGAAAGTCTCCTCTTATCTATGGTTTTGAGAAAAATTGGAACCCCTCCTTATAAAAAAAAGAGATAAAAGAGAAAGAAAAAGAAAAAGAAAAATACTGAAAAAGAAAGTTGTGGAATAAAGTACAAAAGAAATGGGGTTTCCAAACAATTCATGGAAAGTGAATAATTGGATGACTTATGAGCACTAGAGAAAATGATAAAGGAAGAGGAAAGGAAGTGTTGTGCGTACCACAATTCTTGAGGATATAAGTCATTGACCCTAAAAGGCCATACCTTTGCACTCAACCCCATTCCATGCCATGAAAAGACCTTCTTGATCTTGTGTTAGCTGAAGCAAGTATTGATCAGAAAATACAGGCAAACCTACGGGGGCAATTATGCATTGTGTTCTTCTTTGTGAGTGTGAGCGTTGCATTTGATTCTGATGCTTTAAATTGTATACCATTGTGTGTGAATAAGGAATCATTCGTTGTGTAAGGACATTTGAACACTTTAGTTGAGCTTGATCTTGCATTTGAAGAAAGTATTGCGAGCTTGAGATTTTTTTGTAATTTTGTGTCACAACTTGAATCTTTGGGTATACATTTGATCCTTGCATGAATAAATTGAGTCTTGTCATGTACATTCATGATCGAGTCTTGTGTAGGACTGTTTGAGACATCCATGCTAGAATGGCTGAACTTGAGTTTTACTTAAGGACAAGCAAAGGTTTAAGAAAAAAAAAAAAAGAGAAAGAAAAAGAAAATGAATGAAAAAGAAAGTTGTGGAATAAAAGACAAAAAAAATGGGGTTTCCAAGCAATTCATGGAAAGTGAATAATAGGATGACTTATGAGAACTAAATAAAATGATAAAGGAAGAGGAATGGAAGTGTTGTGAGTACCACATTTCATGAGGATACAAGTCACTGAGCCTAAATGACCATACATTTGCACTCAGCCCTATTACAAGTGATGAAAACACCTTCTAGATCTTGAGTGAGCTGAAGCAAGTGTTGATCGGAAAATACAGGTAAACCTATGGGTGAAATTATTCATTGTGATCTTCTTTGTGAGTGTGAGCGTTTCATTAGATTCCAAAGCTTTAAATTGTAAACCATTGTGTGTGAATATGGAATCATTCCTTGTGAGAGGGCATTTGAATTATTTAGTTGAGCTTGAACTTGCATTTGAAGCAAGGATTGCGAGCTTGAAAATTTTTGGTAATGTTGTGTCACAACTTGAATCTTTGGTTACACATTTGGTCCTTGCATGATTGAATTGTGTCTGGTCATGTATATTCATGATCGAGTCTTATGTAGGACTGTTTGAGACATCCATGTTTGAACGACTGTACTTGAGTTTTACTTGAGGACAAGCAAAAGTTTAGGAAAAAAGAGAGATAAAAGAGAAAGAAAAGGAGAAAAAGTGAAAAAGAAAGTTGTTGAAAAAGTACAACAGAAATGTGGCTTCCAAACAATTCATGGAAAGTGAATAATAGGATGAATTATGAAAACTAAAGAAAAGGATAAAGGTAAAGGAAAGGAAGTGTTGTGAGTACCACATTTCATAAGGATAAAATTCATTGAACCTAAATGACCATAAATTTGCACTCAACCCCATTACAAGCCATGCAAAGACCTTCATGATCTTGAGTGAGCTGAAGCAAGTGTTGATCGGAAAATACGGGCAAACCTATGCATTGTGTTCTTCTTTGTGAGGATGAGTGTTGCATTTGATTTCGAAGCATTAAATTATAAACCATTGTCTCTGAATAAGGAATCATTCCTTCTGTGAGGGCATTTGAAGACTTTAGTTGAGCTTGAACTTGCATTTGAAGCAAGTTTTGCGAGCTTGAGAATTTTTTGTAATGTTGTGTCTCAACTTGAATCTTTGGCACACATTTGATCCTTGCATGAGTAAATTAAGTCTTGTCACGTACATTAATGATCGAGTCTTCTGTAGCACTGTCTGAGACATCCCTGTTTGAACGGCTGGACTTGATTTTTACTTGAGGACAAGCAAAAGTTTAAGTTGGGGTGTTGATGAGTGTTCAAATTGAACTAATTTAGGGCTATATTTTGATAAAATTAGTGTCCTCAAATGCATAATTTGTCTAAATAACTGATGAACAACCTTGAGTTTCAGGTATTTAAAGTTAGAGACAAAACATGGACACTATTTAACCAACAAGGAACTAGCAGCTGAAAGAGCGAGGAAAAGAGAACCTGATACTCGCCTAAGCTTTTTGGCAATACGCCGATGTGACCATTGCCTCGCCTAGATGTTCCAAAAGTGCCAATATAAAAGAGTAAGGAGAATGAAAACATTAAGATCATCGAAACCATTCGGTGACACACTGAATAGGCTCCCAAACTACCGAAAGTTAGAGAAAACTGGAGCCAAAAATGAGAAAAATGAGGGCGAGTAGCAATCTCATTCGGCGTATCACCGATCTAGTCGGCGTCAGATGACCTAGTCGCCGAAAGAGCTGATGAAGGTCTTAAGGAAGTACTGATGGGCGAAGCAGCAAGGAAGAGGGCGATTCACAGAATCAATCAGCGACCCCGATCAAGATCACCGTAAGTTATAGTTAGGTAGATCAAGAATTTATGATTAATTAAAGGCGAGATGAAGAAACATCGGTGGATCACCAAGTTGATCGGTGATCTCGACTAACGACGTCGACTGATCCGGTGCAGCACAAATTTTTGATAACTATAAATACTCCTTGAGAGTTGTAGCTTAGTATCAGATTTTAATATATAATTTTTAACATAGACTTCTGAGTTCTAAGTTTGGAGAGGGTTTTGGAGAACTTGAAGATTCAAAGGGTTTCAATTCCAAGAATTTGGACTTCGGTCTAATGGATTCTTCATTCTTTGCTTGTTTTGAGACTTAAATCTTCATACCCATTTGAATGCAAACTCAATTTGGTATAAATTTTTGTATCTTTTACATGTCTAGCTAAAACCCCAATTCTTAGGGTGTGATTTTGTGAATATGGGATAGATTATCTGTTGGGTCTTGCTTGTTGATGGTTTATTTGCTGTGTAAATGTGATTTCATTTAGTAGTTGTGGTGGAACTTAATGAAATTGTAGTTGCAAATACGATTTCACCTTTGTGTTTTCGGCTTGCTCGAGAAAGAGATCGTAAAACTAAGACTACTAAATTGATGGTTGGTGGGAGTGGGTCGACATGAGGTTCAGCTCGAGAGACTGAACTCTAGTCCTTCTCCCACACACTCAGCTCGAGAGAGTTAGTGGGCTAAGGCGGAGGCTGTTCTTCACACGGCAAATGGGGGTCCGAGAAGAACCCATTTGATTCGGGGTAAGTTGCTCGATAGAGAATTTACCCCCACTATAGTCTAGCCTAGTCACAAATATTCAATGGATTTATTATCGAAAGCATGTACCCAATAGTTTAGTTTATCCTGTATTCCTATCACATCCCAAGAATCCCCTCTCTTTGATCAGTACTCTTGGCATTTTTGCTTGTTTTTACTTACATGTGACAAACACCCATCATTAATTGACACTTTTGTGTCACCCTTTAAATTTAATATGTTTATATTCGATAATGTTTTTAGCTATGACAAATTAGAACTTGATTTTATACTTCGATTAATTCTCAAGCCCACTCCCTTGATACTCAACCCCAACCCTTGGTTGAGTTACCATACTATTGTATGATCATAGACACTTGCATTGGAAATTGTGTCTTCATTATGCAAACATCAGTGTACCCCCGGGTCGTGACACATCTGCCTCGAACCATGAGTAGGTAATAATAGGGCCGCCTACCCAGCCAGTAAAGTTTCGTGGGTGCTACAAAGGCCAAAAGCATGCATGAAAGGATATCGACGCACTGACTAGTCAAGTTAAAATTGAGCATATCCCAGATGCATCTAATATCTCAAGTAGAAAAAGGAGCACGTCGCTGATGATTGGTAATCTCAAAAATCAGTAAATCAAGTGATCCAAGTAGTACGACTCCTGTGAAAACTAGTTTAGTGTAAAAATTGAGTTAAATAGTATCTCATAATATATGACAAATATGCCAATGCATGGGCCAGAATCCTACCGTAAAATCCGTGAGATTGAGCAAACAATGCAATGCATGCCATCACCCGCATCCACACAAGACACTCAAAATCAAATAATTATAGAGCCAATAAAACCACAGTACCAAAGCAAAGAGTACTTATCTTGAGTCCAACAGGTCCTCACCTATGGCTTCAGGCACAATAGTATAATCAAAAGCTCAATAAGGATACTACAGAACCATTGCTAATCAATAAGAAAATGGATCAAGAAGAGATTTTAGATTAATAAAGGGGGAGCAAACTGAAGGGACAAGGCCCTATCCTAATCACACCGCTCCAGTCCTAGATTGAGCACAACAAGAACCAACCCATGGCTATGATGAGCCACCAAGTTCACAAGTATCAACGCAAGAAAAACACCTAGAAATAATCCCCACAAGGAGAAAATCATAACTACGAGGCGATACAACACAACCTAAAGCATCTAATGTCCATCCTAGTCTAAGGCAACCACAAATCAATCCTAAAATGGATAATCAACATCATCTACTCAACAAATGAAGCCATAACCTAAATTAAGGATCCCAACACCAACAATAAGTCCAAGGCTCCTACAGAATCAAGGAATGCTAAAATAACGAGAGGAAAACTAAATACATAGCAAATAACATCCAAAATAATATGAAATCTATACTAGGCTAAAATTTAAGAAGCTCAATCAAGAAAGTAGACTAAAGCCTTCTTCAAAGCCAAAAACGAGCGCTCTAATTCCACCACACACGAGCTATCGACATCTGAAACGCCTCTTAATGCCACCAAACTATCAAGTCTTCAATCACAATGTTATTACAGACGTTTTGAAAACCAAACGCAATAATTATACAGACCAAAAATTGAGTCAAAATAAGAATGTCGAACCCGTATCGAGAATCCCAAATTTGACCAGTCAAAAGATCCTAAATGCCTTATCGAGCTTGTGTTTCTATATTGAACACAATACAAGGTCCAAAAGCAACAAAACAAAAATGCAAAGAATTCAAAAATTAAGTACAAAAAAGAGGAGGGACATGAGCTTTGAGCTCAATTCACCTCAAATGGGGGTACACCAATACAATCTGATCACTACACTATGTAGACAAAATTTCCATGGTCAATATGAACTTAGAATCATCTCAATCGGAGTTGAAACAGGGGAGAAATCGCTATTTGAAAATAAGAACTCAAGCTACAATTACACTATATAAAGATTAGAAATCTGGTCTTTAAAAGGATATTTCTGGTCGCTAAAAGGATATACCATATATCAACACTTTAGCTGGTTTGCTCTAACTCTAAAATCTCTAACGGGGTGTCCTACATTCATTTCAAACCTCGTATGCGCATTTAAATATGCTACCTTATCAAATTTGGAATTCCAAACTGAACGGAACCATCAAAACTTCAATCTAAGGTCATTTCGATGAATAGTGGGTCCCACAAGCAATATGGTGGCGCTAAAAGAGCCGAATTATCAAACCCAAATGACTTGTCAATTAACTCTTTACTAAATTATGTAAATCTTAATCATTTATTTAAGCATACCAAAAGATTTTACCTTATTAGAGTACAATAATAAAAGATGTAAACTAATGATTGAGAAAATTTTAGGGATGCAGTTTACTTTGAATTCATGCATAGTATTTCATCTAATATACATCAATTAGTTATCAAATCACTGATTACGGGGTTAAATGTATGATCATGGTCTTCCGACCTCTAATCACCTAATGCAATTGGAAACCTAACTACATCGTCGAGGAGGAATAACTGAACCAATTACCAAGAATTAACTTTTCATCATGTCTAATAACCAAGCAAGGTCTCTAGATATATTTCTATCCTAGCTAGATATAATTCAACCCTACTTCTATATAATATCATGGTCATTTTGTCCCATAAACTATCCTCTTATTCCTCTCCCGAGTTCGATTGGACAATAAATTTATTTCAATGGTGGCCAATCACGAAATACTAAATTAAGAACAAAAGAGTAATTCAAACGATAACCAATATCAATCCATCAAAATTAATAAAATAAAATAATCCCGTAGCCACAGTCCTAGAATAAGGGTCTTTAGCTACTAATCCCTAAGAAAAGAATAAGAAGAAAAGCACCCTAAAAGTATAATGACTTTTTCCTCTTAAGTATCTCCTAGTATGTCTCTCATAATTATTCTTATAGACTATTTATAGATGTAAGAAACCCTAAATAAAATAATTTAGTCCAACACAAATTGGGAAACAAAAACCTAAGCGGAATTGAATTCCACATGAACCATAGCAAATTCACATAGTTTCGCCCCTTCAACTTGAAAGTGTCTCCAGAATGTGACACATGGGAACTGCAGGTAGGATTACCCCTTTGTAGCAATGTTTGGACACACACAAACATATATATAGAGAGAGAGATAATATTCAATTTAATCCATTAAATTGTGTGCTTAATTTTTTCCTTCAACCTTCCATCTTTAATTCGTTTTAGCTCCAAACTTCTTCATCTTCACATCAATTTAATCCTATATATAAAATATACTATTAAATACAATTCATAAAATTCACGCTCAAAACGACAAATATAAATACTAATATGAGGCAAATAATGATTTAAAATATGTATTTTTGACCTCATATCAACACCCCACACTTTAACTTTTGGTTGTCCTCGAGTAAGCATTAAAACTCATCTCAAAAAAATCAAATGATGAATGCTACCACTTTAGTTGATACAAACAATTAGGTCATTCACAGATTTCAAAACATCAAGTACACTTCTCAATCAGTATGCAAGACATGCAATTATACAACAAACCTCCTAACCTCAAGGATGAACTCTGAACTCATCAAATTTAAGCTTGCTCACCTACTCTCAATAAAGAAGGTTAATAAAATTAACTATCTATCATGAAACAAGTGCCTTCACAAAAAGAAATAGTCCACACTCTCAAATCAAAAGATTGAATATAAATTAAGGACGTAGAATCAAAGAATGCTTTCACACTCTCAAAGAACATTCACATGTATGCACAAAGAACCATAGGATTGCTCATTATGTACATCTCCACTAATTAAACATGCTTGAATAGAATCAAATGAGAATTTAACGGGTTAAAATGTAGGCTAAGGGATTGGTAGGAAAACTATTTAATAGTGACTTACACTTTCTTAAGCACTTTGCAATTTAAGACTTTATCGCGCATTATTTTATTTCGTTTATTTTCAGCCATCTTTTCAACAATTATCTCACAAGTAATTCTCATCAATTCAAGAATGCTTCAATCATTCTTTTTTTAATTATTTTTTTTCATCTCAAATTGTTTCAAAGAGGTCTTTGTAATCACTTTTTAGCTATCATTGATTACCATTTTCACTCAACCATCTGTTTTCTTTAGATTTAACAATTATAATATGTGTATGCTATAGTGCTTAAGCAGGCACTATGCAAAAACTAGAGATTCAACAAAAGAGCCGAGGTAAAAGTATGGCTACCAACAAATGTCTACAGGTTCAACAGAGAAACTAGTGATATATATATATATATATATATATATCTGAAAATGCATTATATTTACAAGACAAATTAAAGAAAGTCTATTATCATCTCCTAAACAAAGTAATGCTCTTTATTTCGCTTCAATAATATGTAGGGAATGTTCTAGACTATGATGCAAACATGAAATAAACAAATTCTCACCACACATGGAAAAAGTACCAATAAAGATGCATCAATTCCACTTCTAAGAGAGATAAGATCATAACAAACTACAAAATAAAAAAAGTTATATTCAAAGTCACAGTGATGAGCCTAGATATCAAAGTGTTTGCAGTTTCACTAGCAAACAAACATTCACAAGAAAGTACTATTCAAAATTAGGCCTAAATAGCAATTGTCATACAACTTAAAATGATCTTTGGTTTTCTCTCCAAAAAATAAATATTAAAATAAAAGATTATCGGTTTAAAGGGACTATCCTTTGGAAAAGAACCGAAAAAAAAAGTCAAGGAACCCATCTAAAAAAAAGAAAAAACTCAATAAAATAGTAAAAACTAGCAATTCATTCCCCCACACCACACTTAAAACAGGACACTGTCCCCAACTCAACAACAAAAGCTAAGAGTGAAAGAAATATTTTTTTTTGTTATTTTGACATGAAAAAAAAAATAAAGGTTGGGCTAAATGTGCTTCTACTAACGAATAAAAACTTTTTTTTAAGAAAAAAAAACTTCGTACACATGTCCACAACGCGGCCAGGATACGAACCTCACTGACCAAAAAAAATTCCTGTTTTTTTGAAAAACCAATATTAAACAGCTCTAAAGCACATTTCACCCAAACCAACATATGTAGAAGAATTCTCATCCCACACTTGAAAAGATGCTATTTCCCCAAAACATCAATTGAAATTTTAAAACAAGGGTTAGGAAAACTCCTTGAGGCCTTAGGCCTAGCTGGTCGCATGTTCTCTTAATTGTCATCAAGGGTCGTATGCACCCCCACACTTAAGCTCAAACGTGCTCCTTTGCTTCAAATTCTTGGGTACTCAGACTTCCCCTATATGCAAAAACAAGATCAAAAGAAAAAAGTGACACTAATAAAATAAAGATACACTACCAATTGGGTTGCCTCCCAATAAGTGTCTGATTTAACCTCGCAGCACGACCTAATTAAGTTCACTACTTTTCTTTACACTTTGAACTTATGAATTGCACCCCTAACTTTGCATCAAATTTTCTATTTCGCTCAAGAGGCAGTGGTATAAAGATAAAGGAACCAAGTAATAGATGTCGCATCTTTCACTTCTTGGACCTTATGTGAGGAATGTTATTTTGTCTTTGTAGGCTAGAGAAATTTAGGATGTAGGGGTCTTGTTCCTCATCTATACACTCTTCCATTAAGTCAGATAACTTGAATTTCAGGTCGTCATCCAAGCATAATGTACAAAAAAAATTTGAATGAAATTCACAATGCCTCAACTCCAAAGCAACATTATTTACAACATTCTCACTTTTTTACTCTTTCTCAACGTTCACTTTAAGGAATAAGATATAGTTAAATGGTTGGAATTTCACTGTTTGCTCAACTAGTTGATCAATATCCACGACAATTGGTCATTGGAGATTAGACACCTCAACCTTTTTTGTTCAAGTGATCATCCAAGTCATGGATATCTGAGCCAAATTGATCTATTTTTTGTGTGAGATCAACTCTTCCTTCTATTAGTTGAGTTGTCATGTTCGACCATCACAAATAGACTCTTAAAACTTTTTTTAGTTGAGTTTCCTCTTGTAGCCAAGATTGGCTCACTATCTTTGCTTTTCACAATTTTCTTCTTATTGGGATTCAATCTCTTAATTCAATTTAGTTGTCACAACCAGAGAGCACCCCCTAGTCGTAACACGACGTACTCGGTCCCGAAGGGGTCTTATACAGGCCTCAAAGCATTCATTCATTCCATAGGTAATAAAAATAGTGCGGAAGGTGGTCGAATATTCACCCTTGTCATTACCAATGGGTTAGCATATGGTGTAGTGCCAACTATGTCATTTAGAACGGTGGGAGTGAGAGTCACATCAACTACCTGCACCTTCACAAAATGCGTTCTGGACTGTGTTGCCCAATTGGCATAGAACTCTTGAACCATGTGCATGTTGTACTTATTCGGCTCAGCAAAAATAAACTGCATCCGAAGTTCTTGGATACGCCTCATGATATTAGGAATATCCCATGGCAGACTATCCCTGTCAATGCACATATTAGATAAATACCTTGCCTTGGTGTGCTTCTTCCACCACAGTTTACCTTCATTGACCACAACTCGTAACCCAAATCTCCTAGTTTGCCCCCTCAGTACTGCAAGTGCGGGCGGTACATTTCCCACTCCGAACGCGCTTCCTTTGGCTGGAGGTTTCTACTTCCTTTTCGGGTCGCTGGGTACTTGACATAACATCCTCCAAACATAATATATCTCAGCCCAAAACAACAGACAAAACACGATAAGGTATGGTTGATGTGCAGCCATCACCCTACACTTATTCTAAACATGCCCCACCATATGATACTCAAACTTCCCAAAGGTTACAGGCACAACCCAAAACTACAACACAATAGTAGAAGAAGACATTCATATTACACATTTAAGTAACACAACAAATGCACGTATAACCAAGCATGCCAAACCGAAATAATATGACCCGCCTGCACACCTACAAACATTTCATATCAAGCTACTAGGAAAGTGTTACTCAAGACTTCATACCAACATGTTCATTCAACCAAACTTCACCCAAAACCCACCTATGATCAACAAAATGTGATTTCTACTCAAGATTACGACATCCCCATAAGAACTCAAGAAATACACGATCTTATTCTGCCAACAAAACCCAATCCTTCACCCTACTATGTTAATCTTACCACAGTTAACCTAAAACCCACATACAATTTACAATAGGTGACTTCTACTAAAGAATTCAAAATACCCATTACAACCCAACATAAACCACTTCCTTCCACTACAGCTTACAACCACTTCACCACATTAACATATATAAACCAAACCATTGTATCAACCCACATAACAAATCATGAATAATGCAAGAGAAGAGCACGAGGTATACTTGTGATGTTGAAGAAGATGAGAGTTGGGAGATGAGTAGGCAAAAAAACACTCTGTATAACGGATGAATCCCAAAAAGAATCACAAAAGATAACGGGATGGGAAAAATCGCAACTTAAGGAAGAATAATGGGGGATTTGGGATGAAATTAGGGTTAAAAAGGGGAATTGGGTCGGGTCTTTTGAAAGAAGATGGGTTAAACTCGTCTGTATTAATGAATATCCAAAGTACTTACCTGGTAGCACAATGAGGCTCTATTACGGAGTGTTTTGCTTCGTGAAAATAATTAATTTCCTAGGGAACCAAATTTTAGGTACTCCTGCACGACGCATCTCCTTACAGAGGTTCCTACTCCGCGACGCGTGCATATTACGGACTGTTCTACCTCGCTCTAAAAAATTAATTTCTAGCGAGGGAAAAATTGAAACTCCCTTCACGATGCGCTCTGGGTGCCAATTCCTATTCCCTTCACATTTTAAGCACAACACCTATTAATGTAAACATGATGCGTTGCCTCCCGTCCAGCGCCTTAGTTTTGATTATGGCACGACTCATATTTTTGTATTTGTCCTTATGCATCATTTTTTACTAATTCCTATAAATTTTTCCTTATAACATTTAACTGAGAAGACTCAATCACAAAGAACAACCAAATATCCTCTATTGTCATGGCTATTAAGCCCACTAATGGAGAGCAAGGACAATGGTCATTCTTCTCAACAACAAGAGAATACCAGCTAAAAGATGGTACTCCCACCAATTCAAATGCCCTCAAGCATCCACCAATATCAAAAGAATAGAAGGTCCACAGAAATGGATCAAGTGCTCCTCCATTTATCCCAACAACATACTCCACTCCACAACATGAGCATCATCATATGTAAACAAGTAGTAGAGAAAGGTGTCTTGCAAATAAACCTCTTCTAGGGTGTTTTCGTGAGTATGACTACCAATAGGCTCAAAGGCATTGGTCATACTATCAAGAAGTTAAACACACCAAGAAGGAAAACAAATAGGTGTTTAAACCAACACCACCTTCCTCCTCATCCCATACCTTTCCCACAAGAGTACTCTCATCTTCCAAAAAGAGATTTCCATCTTTGGGAGGGAAAGTTTCACACCATAGTGGGTTACTATAAGAAGTATAGCTATCAAGAACTATACTGCTCTCGAGATTCACACCACTAGGTACATCACTAGGAGTGATTTCATCATCTTAAAAAAGGGTATTGTACTTAAAGAGGGAATGATCAACCACTAGGTAAGAATTAAAACATGCAAGTTACCCTCAAAAAGGCACATATCATCTTTCAAAGCATATTCAAGCACATTATCTCTATGAGCAAAGCAAGCAATTGGATCAGCCACAAAAGACATGCTCAAAGAGTTACTCCTAATCAAATGATCAACATCTTCATTAGTTCCACCAAATTGAAGTTTCTTAATCACATTACAAGAACCCTCAACCAGTGAACTACACTCACAAACATGTTGATCAACACAATCATTACAAAATAATGATCTAGCATTCAAAGTAGAGGTGTCAACACTAGGTGGACAAAAAATGATCTTACTAGAAGAATCAATTTAGTGATCAATAGAATCAACTAGTGTATCCACAATCTCAACAAGTACATTATCAACACATGGTAAAGACTCAATAGGCTCACATAAAGACAAGCTAACATTTACACTTTGTTCATTTTGCAATGGTAAAAGTGTCCAGTTTTGTTGTTGTACCTTGACGACCGCAAGAAAGATCTTTTTTACCTTGGATATTGAGAAATCGCATAAGTACATCACTACACCTTCGATTGTAGTTTCTTTGGCTGGAACTTGTGTTCCTCCATTCATCATGCTTGTACCTACATAAGAATCCTTACCAAGTGAAGGATGAACAACGCTGTTAGATAGAGATTGTGGAAACCCTCTCACTTCACTCCTCTCAACCTCTCTTTTTTCCACCATAAGGTTGCCATCTTCCTTTCCCTTACTCCTCTCAATATTTTGTCTCTCATTTTTCACCTTAGGAAGAGGAAATAGCGGTGTTCCCCAATGATCCACAACACACTTGTACCCATTATGCTAATTTGGGAACCCGTGTTCAGTAAACCAATTTGCCCCCAAACTAAAGTGACAACAAGCCATGGACATTATATCACATCAAACCTCCTCATAGTATTTCCCGAATGTGAAAGAGACTCCTAACCATTCGATAGTTATACATCCCTCCATGGTGTATGGATAAGTCCTTTGTAGTCGAGGTAGTCACAAGTAGGCTACCACCTCTGGAGTGATGTAGTTTAGATTGTACCCATCATCAATGACAAGGTCAAGGCCCAAAGCCCCACAAATGCCAACCTTAATCCTATGAATTGGTCTTCTCGGATCGACATTAAAAAGGTTTGGTTATGTAAATTTCGGTGAGAAGCCTGAGGTTGCCGAATGCACTCTGCGACTCGCCAAAAGTCCTTATTGATCACCCTTTATCTGCACCACTGACCTAAATTGCACTGTAACTTTCGGCGGGCTAATCCCTGTTCACCCAATACTATCGGTGATTTTCCAGAAGTCCCTTTCATCACCTACATTCCAAATTTTTCTGTGAATTTTGAGCCAATCCTTTCAACGAGCCTAATCTAGTTCGCCAAAGTGATTCAGCGACTCGCCGCTGTCTGCAACTATTCTTCTATGCATTTGGTTGAATTATTTCTAAATTTTCTTAATGTTTTAGCAGACATGGCAAGACAAAAATTTGTTGGTAGGTACATGCCACCCCGAAAGAAGGCTAAGGGAATAAAAATCAATGAGAATGCGGCTGCATCCAGAGGCAAGGCCACCAACTTCCCACATCTGATGGGAAAGGCAAAGGTCTTTAGGCACTTGTGTCACCGGAGGCCAGCTTCAACAATGATGGTATCTACGCCACGCACCTTACTACTTTTGAGAATGAGGATGAGCGCCGGGAGGATTAGGCTGCAGCTTTGGAGCCTGAAGATGAGAAGTATTGGTAACACATAGGGTTGAGCTGCGATAAAAAAAGATGAACTATCCGTTGAGGATCAAGACTCCTCAGATTACCACTACTCCTCCTCCAGTTCCAGAATAGGCAGTGGTACTAGCAACACTAGTACAAGATCCTCCTCCCAAGTCTATGAACAGACTGAAGACTGAGGGGCAGAGGACCATTATCGAGGAGAAGCATCTGTCAACTGATGGGGTGATTGACAGGTACCCAAAGATTATGAGATGTTTGAAGTCCCACAGATTTCAGCTCTTCACCAAGCCCCATGGACCGTACATCCAAAATTGGGTTCGAGAGTTCTACAATGCTTACAGTACATTGATACCACAAGAGAAGAAGACGGCACCTAAATTCAAGCCGGTGGACTACGTGGTTGTCTGGGTAAGAGGATGCAGTGTGATTTTACTACCATCAATGTCGTATTAGAATGTACTACAAAACTTGAGAATGACTCTCACCACAAGATCAGGACAACGATGCTAGAGAACATGAAAAAGTGATTGGCTCCGTTGATATAAGATGGCACTCCAAAGAGGCTTAAGTTTATGGTAGCTATTGAAAAGAACGACATCAATGTAGCAGCGAGGTATTGGTTTGTCTTCATCAGCAGTACGATCATGCCATCCCAAAGTCTATTCTCCGCCACGCCAAAGCAACCTGCTTAGGCTGCCTCATTGAGGGGGCAAGGAGAAGTTGGGGATGATCATCGCCAAGGAAAGGCTCATGCTGGCCAAGTAGTGCCAGATCTCACTTCCCTTCCCTGTGTTGATCACCGAGTTGTGCAGATGAGCATGGGTTCCTAGAGATACAAAGAAGGATGTGGAAGTGATTCCCACATCCTCTATTGATATCCAGAGAATCAAGGTAGAATATTTAAAGGATGAGGCAGAGAAGAAAAAGACAGCCCTAGTGTACTCTTCCCAGGTTGTGGACACACTCAATACCTATAGAGGAATATTTGCCTACTCCGGCCCTTGGGCTTCAGGTACTTCTAGTGTTGTTCCTTCTGACATCCCTAGTTCCTCTGCCGCTACATTACCTCCTAGAGTTGTTGTCGTTGATGTTTCCCGGACCCCACTCACTCAGGCTGTATTACTCCGGTTGGGGCAACCTACCCATTATGTTGATCGTCATGCTGCCAGACTCGAGGCCTCCATTCCGAGCATGATTCAGACTGCCCTGGCTTATGTTGTGACACCATTGAGCACTACCATTGATGCCATTGCACCTAGGATAGCGGTGTGTGAGTGTAGCCAAAGGGCCACCCAAGAGGTGATGACTTAAAGGCTGCTATTGCAGCATTAAGGAGTGATGTGAATCAACTGAAGTCCACTGACATGTCAATGATTTTTGGGACGATGGAGATTACAGATGTTCCAGAGATGCCTTCGGATACCACTGGTGATGATGTTAGATTTTAGGAGGTGGTTGATCCTAAGTCTGAGGCAGAGGTAGATGAGGAGATGCTTGGGGTTGCTGAGGAGGTTTCATATAAGGGTTTTATAGAAACTGATGAGGTCATGATCGAAAGTGATACACCGAGCATTGTTGCCCAGATAGATGGAGTGACTGTTTAGACAGGATCCCTATTTACCTCCCTCTCTGTCTTACTTTTATGGCCTCTTGGATATTATTTTGCTGTCATTTCAGGAAACATATTTTTTATTTGTCGTGGGGTGAGGCCCACCTTTTGTGACGTATGGTTTTGTTTATTTATTGGGTTTTTGAGCTAAATTGTGTTTAAATATTGCATTTTGTGTATGGGATGATTGAGCTTGTGGCTCCTTCTTTTTAAATGTAAATGATTTTTGGACCCTTCCAAAAAGAAATTGTGCCACCTCTTGTTTGTGTTTGAATGTGGCTATTGTCTTGCAAATTTCAGTATCGGTCTTGATCAACACCAATGACTGGAATAGTGCTCATAATCGAACAAAAATTAATGTGCAGCTACGATGAGGCCAAATGAAGTTAAATAGACAATATGTGAACTTTTTGCATCTCGTTGTGACTAGCCAAGTATCAAATTGATTCTCTTGTGATAAATATTGCACACTAGCGAAACATTGGTGTAAATGTCTTGTGTGATGAGTTTACCGTGAACCATGTGTGATGAAACCTAAAATTTTCCCCGTTAGTCCGGTTCACTATTTATGCAATCTCTTGATATGATCATAGGAAACTTTTAAGAGTGTGAAACAATTAGACATTATACCTCTTTTTGTGGCCTACCTTGTGAGTGTGTGAACTTCTCTTGAGCACCCTTTGAGCCTTAACCTTTTCTTGGAAGAAACTTGATGAAATTGTGACCTGTCTTGATCTATTACCCATAATCCTCATGAAGTTTGGTTTGTTTGAATAGACAGCTTAGGCCAAAAGCCTAAGTTGGGACTGTGGTAAAAAGAGAAGGTGAATCAAGAAGTGCAAGGAAGTACCCTTTGACCCATGGTTTTGAGAAGGATGGAACCCCTCCATATAAGAAAGAGAGAAAAATAAGAAAATAATGAAAAAGTTGTGGAATAAAGGTGTGAAAGTGCAAAGAAAATGGAGTGTCTAACAGTCTATGGAAGATGAATAATGGGGCGACTTGTAATCATGAATGAAAATGATGAAGAAAAGGAAAGAAAGTGTTCTTCACACCATATTTCATGACGATTACAACCATTGAGCCTAAATGGCCATACCTTTACACTCAGCCCCATTACAATCCTTGATAAGACCTTTTTTATCTTAAGTGAGTTGAAGCAAGTGTTGATTGGGAAATAAGAGCAAACCTATAGGTGAAGTCATACATTGTGTTCATCATTGTGAGTGTGAGCGTTGAAATTGATTCCGGAGCTTTAAATGGTAGAACCATTGTGTGTGAATATGGAATCATTCATTGTGTGAAGGCATTTGAATACCTTTGTTGAGCTTGAACTTGCATTTGAAGCAATTATTATGAACTTGAGAATCTTTGATAATGGTGAGTCACAACTTGATTCTTTGAGTGCACAATTGATCCTTGATTGAGTAAGTTGAGTCTTTTTGGGTGAATTCATGATTGAATCTTGTGTAGCACTGTTAGAGACATCCTTTTTGGACTGTTGAACTTGAGTTTTTACTTGAGGACAAGAAAAAGTTTAAATTGGGGTTGTTGATGAGTCCACGATTTAGAGTCATTTAGGGCTTTATTTTAATAGATTTAGTGTCCTCAAATGCATATTTAGTACCAATAACTAATGTAAATCCTTGATTTTCAAATATTTGGATTGAGGAACAAAGCATGGGCACTAATGAGAAAAAAGGAAGAAGGCAGCTGAAAGAACGAAGAAAATAAGGATTGATGATCGCCTAACCCATTGGATGAGTCGTCGAATGGCCATGATCTTGCCTAAAATTCTAGTGTGCCAAGCCCTAAAGGAGAAAATCAAATCGGCAATAGAAAGGAGTAGTCGGTGAGACGCCGAACGGTTCCGCGATGCAGTGCTATATCACCCAAAGTTACAGAACTTGAAGTTTGTGAAGGCCAAAGCAATGAGGTGATGGAATTGACCAAAGGGCTGATCGCCAAGTGGATTGGCGATCCCTACTTATTGCGCCGAATTCTGCAACACATTTTTCTTAACAATAAATACATTTTTGAATATTTAGTTTAGCATCTATCATGTATCTAGTTTTCATTATAGAATCATAATTATCTGTTCCGAAGTTGAGAGCTTAGAACTTAGAGTATTGAGACAATATTTCCTTAGCTTTGAAGTTCTGAAGATTTCCATATTTGAGAAACTGGAAGTGGATCTTTGAGATTCTTCAACCTTGACCTTTGTAAAGATGAAATTAATCTTACCCAGTTGATGGAAATAGAATGTGGTAACAATTTTGTCTTTTTTATGATGTCTAGCTAAAACCACAATTCTTGGGTGTGATTATGTGATTATATGTTGATTTAGCTGATACGTATTGCTAATTGATAGTATAAATTCTGTTAAAAAGTAATTTCATTCAATAATTGTGGCTTAATCTAAAGGGTTGTAGTTGCAAATGCACCTGTACCTTTGTGTTTTTGGCTTGCTCGAGAGAGAGATTTTAAAACCAAGATTACTGATTTGATTGTCTGTAGGTATTAGGTTGTTATGGGTTCAGCTCGAGAAAGTGAATCCTAAACCTTTTTCCACACATTCAGCTCGAGAGAGTGAATGGACTAAAGCGTAGGTTGTTCTTAATTGTTGCTTATTGGTGTTCGAGAGAATCCAATTTGATTCGGGATAAATTGTTCGAAAGAAAGTTTATCCCTACTAAAGTCTAGCTTATTCATTGATTTACGGCTATTTACTATTAATTTTAATCACCCATTTGTTTACCTTAGCCCATAATCCAATCACAACCTAAGAACCCGTGTATATACTTGTTATTTTCGTGTTATTTGTTGTTGTAGCTGATAGTTAAAACCAAAACCCCCTGTTATTTGACACTTGTGTCAACCCAAACTTGAACCATGCTTTTATTGGTAATTGTTTTTACTTATATTTGACTTGAGTATATTCATGATTTTCTATTAATTCTCGAATACGTACCACTCCATGTGGGATTCAATCCCAAGTCAATTTTTTGGGTTATATTACTAAATAACGATCGTTGACGCCTAGTATTGGATGAAATATCTTTGAAACATTAATCACCGCCTAGCATTACAAATCGTATTTCTGCATAAAAGGTTAGTTTTCCGAACCTCAAACTCATAAATAGCGGTTGTACTAATTTGCAATTGTGTAATTCTTATTAATGTGTGATTGGCCTCTCTGAAATCGTATATGTGTGCTTGTGTGCTTATTTTAATTTCGATATCGTGCCTTGATTGCCTAAATTGTTGATTCCCTGATTTTCGTGCTTTAAATTTTATTGTAAACTTATGGGTTGTGCTTAATTGTAATTGAGTCTAGTTGGGTGAAATTTGAGTAACACAAATTATGTTAAATGACGTGCGTTGCCAAATGATGGAATGTTTGACGTCATTCTTAAGGGCTAGAGTCGTCAAATGACAAATTTTGGCCAAACCAGGGAAAGTCTTAGTACCCCGGTGGCATGGGTCATATGGGTCTGAGCATAATTGAGAATGTGTGTTGTTTGATTTTGTTTTCGGGGTTGCGGGGTTGATTTTAAAAGTCGGGGTTGAAAATGGCACGTTAGGTGGTTTGGCGAGCTAGGTCGATCTCTTCGAACCACGCGGCGGTTCGCCAAAGTTCCCCTAGCCCGCCTTTAATTTCATGCTTTGGTTGATTTTGAATCTGTAACTTTCGGAGAGAAGCTTGAGCTCACCAAGTGGACTCGGAGACTCGCCGAAAGTCTTCTTTGATCGCCCTTTCTGCGGCCCTAACCCTTAAAATACATTGTAACTTTGAGCGGGCTAGTCTGTGCTCGCCGAATGAGGTTAGTAATTCACTGAAAGGCCTTTCACACCGCTGACATGCCATGTTTTGGGAAAATTTTGATCTAGTCCATTTTGCGAGCCCAATCTGGCTCGCTGAAGTTACTCAGCACCTCGCCGATCGGTTCGACGAGTCTATCTACAGCATGATTTCGACATTTTCTCTTCAATTGTTTCTAACTCATTTTGGGTGTATTTTTTCGGAATGGCTAGACCAAAAGAAGAGGGCCGAGACATGCTGCGACGCAGGAGGAGAAAGGGAATCACCATAAATGAGGCTGCAACCGCATCCCGGGAAAAGGTAACAAAACTTCCTACCACAAGTTGGAAAGGCAAATGGAAAGGTAAGGCACTTGGTCCCACATCACTGGAGTTCAGCTCCGACAGTGAAGGAATATACGCCACTCATCTCACCACTTCTGAGAGTGAGGGTGAGCACCCGGACCCTCAGGCTACAATTTCTGTGTTTGAGGATAATGAGCTACTATTAGCCCGGAGAGGTGAGTTGTGTTCCAAAAGGTTGAATGATCCATCTAGGATCAAGACTCCCCAGGTCACTGCTCCTTCTCCCGTTCCAGATCAGGATGTGGTTCCAGCACTTCCTACACAGGGTCATCCTCCCCGATCTATGAACAGATTAAAGGCCGAGGGATTGAGGACCATCATCGAGGAGAAGAGGTTGTCTATTGACGGAGTGATAGACAGATACACAAAGATCTGGAGAAGTTTAAAGTCTCACAAGTTCCAAATATTTACTAGATCCCATGGCCGTTATATTCTAAATTGGATCCGGGAGTTTTACACTACCTATAGAGCCCTAGTGTCACAATGGAAGAGGAAGGCCACTACATTCAAGCCGATGGATTATGTGGTCATCAAGGGCAAGAAAGTAAAGTATGATAGCAGTGACATAAATGTTGTATTGGAATGCACTATTGATGACTGCCAATACATAATCAGGACCAATTATTTGGAGACTTTGAAGGAATGGTTTGCTCCTCTGTTGTCAAATGGTACTCTTAGGTGGGTGGAGGCTGAAGTTCAGATTGAGAAGAAGGACCTCAAAGTTGCAGCGGGGTACTGGTTTGGCTTCATCAGCAGCACTATTATGCTATCTCAGAATGAATCCATCCTCCGCCACACAAAGGCGACTTCTCTTGGTTCCATCATTTCAGGGAAGAGCATCGATTTAGATATGATCATTGCCCAAGATATGGCCATGAGGTCCAAGAAGCGCCAAACCTCTCTCCCTTTTCCAGTGTTGATCACCGAGTTGTACAGACGAGCCCGAGTTTCCTGTGATGAGAAGAAAGATGTGCAAGTGATTCCCACCTCCTGTATCGACATCCGGTGGATTGAGGTCGAGTACCTGAAAGATGAGGCTGAGAAGAAGAAGGCAGCACCGGTGAACACCTCATCGGTTGTTGATACTGATACACTACCTGCAGAGGCAGTATTGCCTACTCCGGCCCCTGGCCTCAGGTATATCTACTGGATTGCCTCTCCAGCCCCTGGCCTTCAGGTGTATCTACTACAGTCCCTTCTGTGACTCCTAGTTCCTCTACAGCTCCCCTACCTCCTAACTCTGTTGCTAGTTCCACTGCGTCCCGACCTCCACTTACCGAAGCTGTGATACTACAGATGGGAAAGCTAGCCCATTCTGCGGATAGGCGTTCCTCCAAGCTTGAAGCCACAATTCTTGCGATGATTAAGAGGGCCCTTACTGCTGTCGTGATACCTTTTAGTGTGTCAATTAATGCCCTTCCGGCAAAGATAGCATTGTGTGAGCGAGGCTAGGGGGCACTGAGGAGGTGATGTCCCTAAAGACAGCAATTGTTGAGTTGAGGAAGGATGTGGACCAGCTGAAGTCCATAGATATGTCCATGATATTTGGGACTATGGAGATCCCCAACATGCCAGTTGATACAGAAGTGCCTCCGGCTACCACCGGAGATGAGGTTCGAGTTGAGAAGGTCATTACTGCTGAGTCTGAGGTACAGACGGATGAGGAGCAGCTCGGTCTCAAAGAGGAGACCACATATGAAGGCCTTACAGAGGTCGAGGAGGCCATGGTGGATTCAACCGTGCAGATCTCATTGACAGTCCATAGTAGGCCCTAGTGGAGCCAGTGCTGCTGATGTGACCCCGAGCACTGATTCCCCGACATATGGAGCGAGTGTGTAGACATAACCCTTTTTTACCTCCCTCTCTATCGTTTTTATTGACTTTTAGTTATTATTTTGTTGCATTTGATGACAACTGTATTTTTCTTTGTGGTGGGGTGAGGTATTTCCATACCGACCTCTTGTGACTACCTTCTGTATATATTATTGGGTTTTTGTGCTTAAATTGTGTTTTTATATTGTGTTGTTGATGTTTGAGCATGTGGCTCCTCATTATGAATGCAAATGGTTTTTGACCCTTCTAAAAATAATTTGCCACCTCTTGTTTGTGATTGTGATTGTTCTTGTGCAAATTTGAGTATTGGTTATGATCAATAAAGAGGAATTGAATAGTGCTATTAATAGAACAAAAATGAATGTGCGGCTACGTTGTGTCCAAATGAAGTTACGTAGACAATATGTGGACTTTTTACATCTTATTGTGACTAGTTGATTATCGAATGAGTCTCTTGTGATGAACATTGAACACTAGCGAAAGTATGGATTCTTGTTTGATATTGGTGCTAATGCCTTGTGTTATAAGCTTACCTTGAACCTGGTGTGATGACACCTAGAATTTTCCCTGTTGGTCCAGTTGACTAAGTGATGCAAGCTCTTGAAATGATCTTAGACAACAATTTTACAATATACCTCTTTTGTGGCCAACCTTGTGAGTATGTGAACTATGCTTGAACTCCTTTTGAGCCTTATCCTTTTCTTGGAAGAAACTTGATGAATTTGTAACCGACCCCTCTTCATCTATTCACCCATAATCCTCATGAAGTGTGGTTTGTTTGAATAGGCAACTTAGGCCAAAAGACTAAGTGGGGGTGTGGTGAAAAAAGAGGAAAATCAAGATGTGAGAAGAAGTCTCCCTTGATCCATGGTTTTTAAAAAGATGCAACCCCTCCATACAAAAAAAAATAGAGAAAGAAAAGAAGAATGAAAAAGAAAAAAGAATGAAAAAGTTGTGAAAGTTGCAAAAGAAATGGGGTGTTTGGTATTCCATTGGAAGTGAATAATGGGGTGAATTTTGAGCATAAGTGAAAATGCTGAAGAAAAGGAAGGAAATATGAGGTCCATACCACATTTCATGAGGATAGTATCCACTGAGCCTAAATGACCATACCTTTACACTAATCCTCATTACAAGCCTTGAAAAGACCTTTTCGATCTTGAGTGAGCTGAAACTAATGTTGATTGGAAAATAAGGGTAAACCTATGGGTGAAGTCATGCATGTGTTCATCTTTGTGAGTGTGAGAGTTGTATATGATTCCAGAGCTATAAATTGTTGAAGAATTGTGTGTGAATATGGAATCATCTTTGTTGTGAGGGCATTTGGGTACCTTTGTTGAGCTTGAACTTGCATTTGAAGCAAGTATTGTGAACTTGAGAACCTTTTGATACTAGTCAGTCACAACTTTAATCTTTGAGTGTACAATTGATCCTTGAATGAGTAAATTGAGTCTTGTTATGTGTATTCATGATTGAGCCTTTTGTAGCACTGTTTGAGATATCTTTTTTGAACTATTGAACTTGAGTTTTACTTGAGGACAAGCAAAAGTTGAAGTTGGGGTGTTGATGAGTCTGAGATTGGGACTCAATTAGGTCTTTGTTTATATAGAATTAGTTTCCTCAAATTCTTAATTTGTGCCAATAACTTATGTAAAACCATTGTTTTTTCAGGTATATGGATTAAGGAACAAAGCAAGGACACTAACAAGCAAAAAAGGAACAAAACATGCTGAAAGGATGAATAAAGGCAACCTGGTGATCGCCAAGTTCACTTGGCGAATCGTTGAATGGCTATTTGACCGCCTAAAGTTCCAGTGTGCCAAGCCCTGAAGGAAAGAACCAAGTTGGTGATGGAAAGGAGCAGTCGGCGTATCACAGAGTGATTCCGTGAAACCAAGATAGATCGCCCAAAGTTACAAACCTGGAGGATGTTGAGTACCAAGGCAAAAGGGTGATGGAATAGACGAAAGGGCGGCTCGCCAAGTGGTTCGGCGAGCCCGACTTACTTCATCGAGTGACTCTTCCCAACACATTTGTGGCGACTATAAATACATTTTTGAACATTTAGTTTAGTATTTGAGTTCATATATTTTAAATCTATTTTCTTGAGTTTTGAACGGTGAGATAGTTTTCTTCAGTTTTTCCTAATCTTTGAAGAATTGAAGTTTTTCACTTTTGAGAAATTGGAAGTGGGTCTTTCAGATTCTTCGAATTGGAGCATTGTAAGGACGAATCTACTCTCACCCAGTTGATCGATAATCAATTTGGTAACAATTTTTACCTTTTTATATTGTCTAGCTAAAACTCAATTCTTGGGGTGTGATTGTGTGATTATTTGTTGATTGAGTTTATGGGTGTTGCTAATTGTTAGTCTAAATGTAATTTAGAAGTGAGTTTAATCATTAATTGTGGTTTAATTTAGGAATTGTAGTTGCAAATGCAGTTCCAGGTTTATGTTCTTGGCCTGCTCGAGAGAGAGGTTTTAGAACCAAAATTATTGGTTGATGGTCAGTGGGTATTGAATTCACCTGGATTCAGCTCGAGAGAGTGAAAATACTCAATCCCACATATTTAGCTCAACAAAGTGAATGGACTAAGGTGTGGGTTGTTCTTATTTTGCATGCTTGTTGATGTTCGAGAGAAATTTACTTGATTCGGGATAAATTGTTCCAGAGAAAGTTTACATCCACCATAGCCTAGCTTATTCACTAATATCTAACTAATTACTAATAGTTGTAATTACACATTTGTCTATATTAGACTATAATCGATCCCATCCCAAGAACATATGTCATTATTGTTGATTCATATTGTTTGCCGATGTTTGTAGTTGATAATCAAAACCAAAACCCCCATTTGACATTCATGTCACCCCTTAATTTGAATGATGTCTTTATTGATAACTTTTATTCCTATGACTGATTTGACCATGTTCATACTTACTAATTGAATTTGAAATACGTACCACTCCTTGTGGGATTCGACCCCCAACTCATATAGTTGGGTTTATACTGATTTACGATCGTTGACACTTAGAATCGGATAAAGTGTCTTCGAAATGTTAAATCAGGAATTCCCCAATTGAGAAGAAGATACGAATACAAAATTAGTACATATTCCAATTTAGTCCTTGCAACTTTCCAAATTAAATATTTCAACAACAAGTATTAATTTTCTCCTAGGTTGAACTGATGGAACACAAGTTCAAGAGTGTCCAACGTCGGTTGTGGAGCCACTTCAGTGCGTCTCTTACCAGTTGGACCAATGCTTAGGTCAGTGGAACATGATGCACAATTTTTTAGTGTCTTGCTTTAGACAGTGTCTTCATTTTCTAGCCAACGTTAATTTAGTGAGATGCCTACTGTCTTTTGTTGGACATCAATTTTTGCACTAGTGTTTTCAATGAAATTTTGCTCCTAATCCATTGATCTTTATTTTTCAAGAAATGTCTGCACATTAGAGAATTAAGGTCTAAAATTCCCTACATTAGGGTATCTCTGAGTTGCCCCTCTATTTTACTATCCAAAAATAGAGTACTCTATTTTTTTAAACAACCAACTCTAACTCAATTTTCCATTTTACTCTCTAATAAAGAATCTTCTCTCTCCTCAATATTATTATTATTTCTATTTCATTTTAATTTTTTAATTTCATATTATAAATCCATTTTTTTCTTTTTTTCTAAATAATTACCCTATATAATTTTCATGTAATATAAAATTTATTTTTTTCAATTTTTTATATTTAATATAAAATTATATTTTATTCAAAATTTCTAAAAACCTACTATGAATAATTGAAAGAAAGAAATCAACACTCACAACCGCAATCACAACCACAACAATTCTTTAGATCAGATACTAATATTTTTTTTCTAAATATAGTTAAATCTAGAAACGACCTACCTGATTACTAAATTATTCTGGTGATTTTAAGAAATTATTATGTTTTGTATTGTAATTTGTATTGTTATCTTGTATTTAAATTATTATGTTACATATTGTATTTTTAAATTAAAATTTTCATCTTATCATTCAAAATTTGGTGCATTCTTCATAGTGATAATTAATAATAATATTAAATTACATCACTTAAATTGATGAAAAATAAAAAAAATTGCTATTATTAATTCAAGATGAAAAAAGTATATGTTGCATAAAATATTTTTTTTAATTTTATATTACATTCAAAAAGAATTACGAATATTAGAGATTTAATTAATAGTCTTATATGAAAAAATAATATGTTAATTACAAAATAATAGAAATAATATTAAAATAATGAAAAGTGAAATAGAGAGGATGAATAGTAGTTCTTCCTTGGGAACATTCTTAATCGGATGAGATCACTCTAAATAGAACATAGGGTAGAAACATCTAACACCAAACTCATACACCCAACTTGCAATTCAACACAATAAAGCATATCAATTTAAAGAGTGTTTTACGGAAAGTCATTACCTCGGTCTGGAATTTCTCAAGAAGAAAAAAGATGTGGGTATCTCTTTTTCATATCCTCCTTAGCCTCCCAAGTAACTTCCTCAACAAACTTGTTTCTCCATAGGACCTTGACTGATGCTACCTCTTTGGTTCTCAACTTGCGAACCTGATGATCAAGAATCTGAACGTGTATCTCTTCATAAGATAGGCTATATCCTTAATACCAATATTGTCAGTAGGTATTATAAATGAAGGATCCCCCGTACACTTCTTCAACATAGAAATGTGAAACATCGAATGGACTATTGTAAACTCTAGTTGTAGCTCCAACTCATAAGCTACATTGTCAATTATGTTGGATATCCTATAAGGACCAATATACTGGGGACTGAGTTTCCCCTTCTTGCAAAATCTCATAACACCCTTAATGGGTGAAACCTTCAAGTAAACCTAATCATCCGCCTCAAACTCTAAGTCTCTTTTCCTAACATCGGTATAGTATTTTTGACGACTTTGTGGTGTTTTAAACCTATCTTGAATAATCTTCACCTTCCCCATCACTTGATGAACCAAGTCTGGTCCTATCAACCCAGCTTCACCAACCACAAACCATCCAATAGGAGATCTACATCTTCACCCATAAAGAGCCTCATAAGAAGCCATTCAGATGCTAGAGTCATGACCTGAGAGAACCCCATAGTTGTAACACGTCGTACTCGACCCCAAAGGGGTCTTATACAAGCCTCATAACATTCATTCATGGCATAGGTAATAGAAATAGTAAAGAATTAAAACTTTTCATCTAAAACCATACGATCCAAAAACATTCATTTAACAATCTTTCAAAAGACACAATGGAAGTCTAAGTCTCACATGGCCATCTTAGACACAATCTCAAAACTTAAGTAGGGCACGACCCTTTACAATTGAATACTACAAAATGTCTATTAAATGAAATAAAGAGAAACTCCTAATCTCTTGTCCTCGATCTATGAGGACATACCACTTGATCTTGGAGGTATAGCAATCCAAGCAGTTCAATCTAGAGTAAGCAAATCACTTGCCGAAACCTACACTTTTAGTAAGAAAAAGAGAAATATGGGTTAGCACACAAAAATGTACTAAGTATGATGACCATGCAAAAACATGCTTAAAAAGAGACATTTTGCTGAAAGACATGCTTTTATGCCATTTGGTAAAACTTCATGTATATTGATAAAAGAGGCATAATATAAGTCACAACCAACATACAAGTCACATTTTCACATTCGAACAAGATCACATATAACCCTTTACCTTGACCTTAAGACTTCACCTCAAGTAACCCTCAAGATATACCTTGTGCAATGTATGGATAGCGTCCCATACCACCACCCACACTAAGGTACCACCTTAAGGTCACCAAAAGTGAACTTACCATTCATCATTTCCACCTTTACACATTAAAGCATTTAAGAGAAATAAACATTATGTGAATCACATCATCACATTAAGACCAACAGCTAAGACAACTCTAAGTCATACTTGTGCAATGTGCAAGTAGCATCCCATACTACTACTCACACTAAGTACTCCTTTGAAGTCCCCCTAGACAAGGCACATTCATTTACAATAAGTCATGGCAAGGAAGTAACTCATAATACAATCCAAGTATAGCATGCATCTTTACATTTAAGCATTTAAGCCAACATTCTTCAATTACTTCATCTAGAGGACTTTCAGACACTAGTCATTAAGACTTAGAGAACTCATAATAGCCCCTTCAAAGCCTACTCGTGCATTGTATAGATAGCATCCCATACTACTACCTACACTTTGTAGTACCTATCAACAAACTAGAGTGCACATCTCACCAAATGGAAATAAGCGTTTAAGCGACATAGACCATGCAAGCTAGACATTGAATCTGGTGTCATGTATCCCCACAACGTAAAGAGGTGTTCCACTTGGCTAAGATAGAACAGTAACATTAGCTCGGATGGGATCGGCTAGCCAATATCCTATCTGGGCACATAGTTATGGGATAGGAAGATGTTCGTTGGAACTTTAACCTAACATTGGGAGAGTTTCCATCTAACCATATCCAATCAATGCTTAGCCTACATTCCCATAGATTATTTCATTCACATTACATTAGTGTATTAGGGAGGAATGTCATAGGCTTATCGACCCACTATACATCATTACACAAGGAAGGAATACAATAAGCCTATTGATCCATGGTACATTCAAGGATAGCTCTAGATTGAAAGCTAACCCAAGATGAAGGATCACCATACCTTATTAGAAGAATTCTCACGAAAATCTACCCGATAAGCCTTCCTCTTCAAGCCTTAAGTCTTCTTCTTCTCTTGGTCTTCAATGGATTTCTAGAGAGAAGATATTTTGAGAGAGAGGGGTTTTGATTTGGGGAAATTGAATAATGAAATGTAAAATAGCAATTTAATGTTTTAGTACTCTTAAAATGTCTTAATATACTTAAAATAACCGTCCAAACACTTATTAGGACTTGGGATGAATTTACCATTTCACCCCTAGCTTGGCTAAGCCACTTGACAACAATCTGGTCCAAACGACAGCTCTTCATCCACGGACCGTAAATCGGCTGACACCCCATCCTGGTCATTCGTCATTTGGGGTTTTGGCAATGTTTGGGGCCACTTGACCTACGGAAGCCATCCACGGGGCATGGATGGACCTACGAGGCGTGGACCCCTTCCGTAGGTCACCCCATTTTGGGCAGCCTCATGGTTTCCTTGGGGTCTTGGGGTTTATACTTAGGGTCCCCCTCAAGGACCCTTAGGGTGGTCCTTGGGGATCGTACCTTGACATTTAACCCCTAAACACCTCTACCATGCCTTGGGATAACATTAAGCACCATCAAACCTCACACCACCCTCAAACGCACACATGTTAGGCTCTTTCTTTACTTATTCATTTTTAGGGTCATTACATTATCCCCCACTTAGGAAAATTCGTCCTTGAATGACACTTTAAACACATTAAGGGGTAAAGACTCAAGACTAGCATCCCACAATCATGCATGCAACATCAATATAAATGCATAAATATAGGAGGAAACACCACTCCACATCAAAAAGCTCAACGCAAACAAGAAGGAAGAAACTACATCTTCAGACTCATTATCCATCAAAACTTCGCATTTACATTACATTGGAGGTACTTCCTTCTCCAAATCACATCATGCTATTCACAACATCATTAAGCAAATTATGCAATTTTCTCATAATAGCACATTATTGTACTTCTTCACAAAAACATTTAAGCATGCTCAACAAGTCGACTAATGACATATTAGGAAACTTATCATAGATGCATATCAACATGAGGAACACTATTTTGAAAACTCATTTTCTCATATAAACAAGATTTGAAATAAAACATGCATAACACAAGGAGACCATGGAAACTCAAATTCATATATGACTCCAAAAACATGAAACAAGCAACAAGGAACTCTTGGTCTTAAGCTTGAATAGGAATAGAAGAAAGAGATAAGGATATCAAAATTGTCAACAACCTTACTATTCATCATACCATCCCCCACTTAGGAGAAAACCCAACTATGGCTAAAATAAAACAACAAAAGGATCTCATCACAACAAAAAGGAACTATAACTTACCGGTACCTTCATCCGGATTAGCTCATTTGTGCTTATTAGCTTGAAGCACATAGAAACGGTTCTTCTTTGGAGCATTGGGGTCCGAGCCATCATAAGAAGCTTGTTTGGCTTCCCTTCCCCTAATCGTAAGAAGACAATTTCTTACTTGATGATCACTTTTGCCACACCCATAGCACCCACTAGTACCATCTAGGCACTTTCCAAGATACCTCTTCCCACAAGTGGCTCAAAGAGGTTTAGAAAATTGTGATCCACCACCTTTCTCCTCAATTGCCTTAGGAGCACTTCAAGAATCTTTGTTAGGAGCTCTCTTCTTGAACCTAGGTTGAGCTTGCTTATTGGATCTACCCCTCTGCAAATCCCTACTCATCCTCTTAAGTTTGGACTCCTCAATAGATTGAGCATACACCATAAGTCTCAAAATATTCATATCATCATGGAGCAATGCCGTATGGCACTCTTCCTTGACTAGGTCGGATACACCGGCCACAAACCTACTCATCTCATCTCTAGGGTTAGACACCAAGGTTGAAGCATACTTAAAAAATAGGGTAAACTTCAAGGAATAGTCCTCCACATTCATGTTACCTTGCCTAATATTTATAAACTCTTCAACATTACACTCCCTCTTCTCAAGGGGAAAGTACCTACCAAGGAAAGCTCTCTTAAACTTATCCCATTCTATAGGACACACTTCTAAAGGCCTATTGCTCTTCCATTGAGTGGACCACACTTGGGCCACATCTTTCAATCGATAGGAAACCAACTCCGCTTTCTCCCTAGAAGATACACCCATAGCATTGACTATCTTATAAACTTTCTCCAAGAATTCTTGGGGATCTTCTCCCACTGTAGAGCCAAGAAAAATAGGAGGATTCATCCTCACAAATTCTCTCAACCTTGAGGCCATGGTACTCTCATTAGCATTCACCCTATGCCCGTTACATCTATTTACATGAGTCGTCATGGCTCGATCTAGGGTTAGAAAAGTCATCCTAATCTCTTCATTGGTCATGTCCAGGGGAACCACCGGAACTTGGTTTCCTTGAGGAACTTGGTGACCTTGAAGGCCTTGGTCACCTTGGGAAGGAACTCCCCCGTTCACAATCTCCTCTTCCACTCTTCTTGGGTTCACCCATGGATTCACATCCTATAAACACACAAGATGTATTAGGAAAAGGAAACTTATAGAGCTAAACACTAAGGCACGACCTTAAGAATGTTAAAGAACTGTAACTTTCTAACGTCCTATAGCAGCTCATAGATGTGTCGCGACTCACACCGATGAACAAGACTCTACTAGATGTGGCTTGTGAGACATCAACCCTAAAATCCATTTCCAAATTCTTATGCTCTAATACCATGTTTCTCACAACCTGAAAGCACCCTCTATTCGTAACAAAGCATACTCGACCCCGAAGGGGTCTTATGCAAGCCTCACAACATTCATTCATCGCATAGGTAATAGAAATAGTACGGAATTAAAACTTTTCATTTAAAACCATATGATTCAAAAACATTCATTTAATAATTTTTCAAAAGACACAGCGGAAGTCTAAGTCTCACATCGCCATCTTAGACACAATCTCAAAACATAAGTAAGGGCACGACCCTTTACAATCGAAGACTACTAAATGTCTATTACCTGAAATAAAGAGAAAATTCTAAACTCTTGTCCTCGATCTATGAGGATATACCACTAGATCTTTGAGGAATAGCAATCCAAGACCTTCAATCTAGAGTAGCCAAATCACTTGCCGGAACCTACACTTGTAGTAAGAATAAGAGAAATATGTGTTAGCACACAAAAATGTACCAAGTATGATGACCATGTAAAAACATGCTTAACAACAGACAATTTGTTGAAAGTCATGCTTTTATACCATTTGGTAAACTTCATGTACCAATATATAAAAGGCATAATAAGACACAACCAACATACAAGTCACATTTCACATTTAAACAAGATCAAATATAACCCTTTACCTTCACCTTAAGACTTCACCTGAAGTAACCCTCAAACTATACCTTGTTTAATGTATGGATAGCGTCCCATAACACCACTCACACTAAAGTACCACCTTAATATCATCAAAAGTGAACTTACCATTCATCCTTTCCACCTTTACACATTAAATCATTTAAGAGACATAAACATTACAGGAATCACATCATCACATTAAGAACAACATCAAAGACAACTCTAAGTCATACTTGTGCAATGTGCAAGTAGCATCCCATACTAATACTCACACTAAGTACTCCTTTGAAGTTACCCTAGACAAGACACATTCATATACAATAAGTCATGACAAGGAAGTAACTCATAATACAATCCAAGTATAGCATGCATCTTTACATTTATGCATTTAAGTCAATATTCTTCAATTACTTCATTTAGAGGACTTTCATACATTAGCCATTAAGACTTAGAGA
Source organism: Solanum boliviense (assembly GCA_029582625.1). Lineage (NCBI taxonomy): Eukaryota > Viridiplantae > Streptophyta > Magnoliopsida > Solanales > Solanaceae > Solanum > Solanum boliviense. The sequence continues at coordinate 91,337 of JAJOOJ010010165.1, forward strand.
ACTCACTATAGCCCCTTCGAAGCCTACTCGTGCAATGTATAGATAGCATCCCATACTACTACCTACACTTTGTAGTACCTATCAAGTAACTAGAGTGCACATCTTACACGATGGGAATATGTGTTTAACCGACATAGACTATGCAAGCTAGACATGGAATCCGGTGTCATATATAGCCCCACACCATAAAGAGGTGTTCCACTTGCCTAAGGTAGAATGGTAACATTAGCTCGGATGGGATCCGCTAGCCAATATCCTATGTGGGCACATAGTTTTTGGATAGGAAGATGTTCGTTGGAACTCTAACCTAACATTGGGAGAGTTTCCATCTAACCATATCCACTCAGTGCTTAGCCTACATTCCTATAGATTATTTCATTCACATTACATTAGTGTATTAGGGAGGAATACCATAGGCCTATCGACCCATGATCGTCATTACACAAAGAAGGAATGCTATAATCATATCGATCCATGGTACATGAAAGGAATTCCACAAGCCTATCGATTCATGGTACCTCATTACATTCTTATACTCATGAAAGGAATGCCACTAGCCTATCGATTCATGGTACATTAACTCATTAAGAAAGGAATGACAGTAGCCTATCGAGTTTAGAGTCTTTATTACATTAGATCATTTGTGAAAAGAATGCATTAAGCCTATCAATTCATATCCATCAAGTAAAGACACATTCATTACTCATACATGAAAGGAATGCCATAGCCTATCGATTCATATTCATCAAGTCAAGACACATTCATTATACAAGAAAATGATGCATAATCCTACCAATTTTAGAATGAACATTCACATTATAGAAACTCTTCACATTCCACCATTATCATTCATGAGGGTAAAATTGAGAAATAGCCTTTCAATACTAGCACAACTACATTGAATACATGATCATCATTCTATCATTGAAATCACAAGCATATCCTCCATATCACATTCATATATATACGACATCATGATAACATTTCAATCCCTCACACTATGCCTTCAAGGCCATGATCACAATGTACAAAGTAATTAAACAGCTCTACCTTTCAAATGGATCAACATCTCTAAAACAATTCTACTACAACAAGTAATTTGGTCAAACATTCCCTTTCAAGGCTATGATCACAAATCCCTAATTCACCAACAAATCAACATAATTAGGCATAGATGATAATACAATTCAACAATCTAAATCAATCCAGGCATGAATCCATCAATATTCATTCATAATCAACAAACCCACTTCATAAGGCATAATTTAGGAATTGAGAGAAATCATGGATTCATAGCGTATTTTCATCTTAATTCATCAACTAAACATCAATACAGTCATAATTTACCATTTGAAAATATTTGATAAAAGAACCCATGAGATTGAGTAAAACATAGTTTTTTGAGAAACTTGAAAACTTTGAAATCTATTCTGAAATTTACTCTAGGTTGAAAGCTAACCCTAGATGAAGGATCACCATAACTTATTCGATGAATTCCCATGAAAATATACCCAATAATCCTTCCTCTTCAAGCCCTAAGTCTTCGTCTTCCCTTGGTCTTCAATGGAGTTCTAGAGAGAAGATATTTTGAGAGGGAGAGGGTTTTGATTTGGGGAAATCGAATAATGAAATCCAAAATAGCATTTTAATGTTTTAATACTCTTAAAATATATTAATATACTTAAAATAACCGTCCAAACACTATTAGGACTTGGGTGAATTGGCCGAGCCACTTGACATCAACTAGGTCCAAACGACAACTCCCTATCCACGGACCATGGTTGGGTTGATGCCCCGTCCTAGTCATCCATCATTTGGGGCTGTGGAAAGGTTTGGGGACCCTTGACCTAGGTAGGCCATCCACATGACGTGGATTGACGTACGAGGCGTGGACCCCTTCCGTAGGTCACCTCATTTTGGGCGGCATCATGTCTTTATTGGGTTCTTGGGGTTTAGACTTAGGGTCCCCCTCAAGGACCCTTAGGGTGTTCCTTGGGGGATCGTACCTTGACGTCTAAGCCCTAAACTACTCAACCATGGCTCTGGACAACATAAAGAACCATCAAACCTCACACCACACTCTAACGCGCACACATTAGGCTCTAGTTTTACATATTTATTTTTAGGGTCGTTACATTATCACCCACATAGGAACATTTGTCCTCGAATGACACTTTATACACATTAAGGAGTAACGACTCAAGACTAGCAACCCACAATCATGCATGCAACATTAATATAAATGCATAAAAATATGAGGAAATACCACTCCACATCAAAAGGTTCAATGCAAACAAGAAGGTAGGAACTACATCTAAAAACTCATTATGCATCAAAACTTCACATTTACATTACCTTGGAGGTACTTCCTTCTCCAAATCACATCATGCTCATCACAACATCATTAAGCACATTATGCAATTTTCTCATAAAAGCACATTATGCAACGTCTTGATAAAAACATTTAGGCATGCTCAACCAGTCGACTCATGATATATTTAGGCAACTCATCATAAATGCATATCAACATGAACAACACAATTTTGAAAAGTTATTTTCTTATATAAAGAAGAATTCCAATAAAACATGCATAACATAAGGAGACCATGGAAACTCAAATTCACATATGACACAAAAAACATGAAACAATCTACAAGGAACTCTTGTTCTTAATATTGAATAGGAATAGAAAAAAGAGATAAGGATATCAACACTCTCAACAACCTTACTATTCATCATACCATCCCCCACATAGGAGAAAACCCAACTAAGGCTAACATAAAACAACATAAGGATCTCATCACAACAAAAAGGAACTATAACTTACCGGTACCTTCATCCCGATTAGCTCCTTTGTCATTGTTAGCGTGAATCACATAGAAACGGTTCTTCTTTGGAGCATTGGAGTCCAGGCCATCATAAGAAACTTGTTTGGCCTACCTTCTTCTAGTCGTAAGAGTAGGACAATTTCTAACTTGATGATCACTTATGCCACACCCATAGCACCCACTAGTACCGGCTAGGCACTTCCCATGATGCCTCTTCCCACAAGTGGCACAAAAAGGTTTCAAAAATTGAGATCCACCACCTTTCTCCTCAATAGCCTAAAGAGCACTTGAAGAATCTTGGTTAGGAGCTCTCTTCTTGAACCTAGGTTGACCTTGCTCAATGGATCTACCCTCTTCAAATCCCTACTCATCCTCTTATGTTTGGACTCCTCAATATATTGAGCATACACCATAAGCCTCAAAATATTCATATCACCATGGAGCATTGCCATATGACACTCTTCCTTGACTAGGTCAGATACACCGGTCACAAACCTACTCATCTCATCTCTAGGGTTAGACACCAAGGATGGAGCATACTTAGAGAATAGGGTAAACTTCAAGGAATACTCCTTCACATTCATGTTATCTTGCCTAAGATTTATAAACTCCTCAAACTTACACTCCCTCTTCTCATGGGGAAAGTACCTACCAAGCAAAAGATCCCTTAAACTCCTTCAATTCTGTAGGACCCACTTCTAAAGGCCTATTGCTCTTCAATTGAGTGAACCACACTTGGGCCACATCTTTCAATTGATAGGAAACCAACTCCGTTTTCTCCCTAGAAGATACACCCATAACATTGACTATCTTATAAACCTCATCCAAGAATTCTTGGGGATCTTCTCCCACTCTAGAGCCAAGGAAAATAAGAGGACTCATCGTCATAAAGTCTCTCAACCTTGAGGCCACGGTACTCTCATTAGCATTCACCCTAGGCCCCACATCTCTATTCACTTGAGTCATCATGGCTCGGGATAGGGTTAGAAAAGTCGTCCTAATCTCTTCATTGGTCATGTCTTGGGGAACCATCAGAACTTGGTTTCCTTAAGGAACTTGGCGACCTTAAGGGCCTTAGTCACCTTGGGGAGGAACTCCCTCGTTCAAAATCTCCTCTTCCACTCTACTTGGGTTTGCCCTTGTATTCATATCCTATTAACACAGGAGAAGGATTAGGAAAAGGAAACTTATATAGCTAAAATCTAAGGCACGACCTCAAGAATGTGAAAGAACTATAACTTTCTAACGTTATATAGCCTCTCGCTCATAGATTTGTCGTGACTAACACAGATGAACAAGATTCTACTAGACGCAGCTTCTAAGACATCAACCCTAAACACCATTACTTAATCTTATGCTCTGATACCATGTTTGTCACGACCAGAGAGCACCCCATATTTGTAACATGGCGTACTCGATCCCGAAGGGGTCTTATACAAGCCTCATAACATTCATTCATCACATAGGTATTAGAAATAGTACGAAATTAAAAGTTTTCATCAAAAACCATTCAATTCAAAAACATTAATTTAACAATCTTTGAAAAGACACAGCGGAAGTCTATGTCTCACATTGCCATCTTAGACACAATCTCAAAACATAAGTAGGGGCACGTCCCTTTACAATCAAAGACTACTAAATGTCTATTACCTGGAATAAAGAGAAACTTCTAAACTCTTGCCCTCGATCTATGAGGATATACCACTTGATCTTGGAGGAATAGCAATCCAAGAACTTCAATCTAGAGTAAGCAAATCACTTGCCGGAACCTACACTTGTAGTAAGAATAAGAGGAATATGGGTTAGCACACAAAAATGTACTTAGTTTGATGACCATGCAAAAACATTCTTAACAATGGACATTTTGTTAAAAGTCATGCTTTTATGCTATTTGGTTAAACTTCTTGTACATTGATAAAAGAGGCGTAATATAAGTCACAACCAACAAACAAATAACATTTTCACATTTGAACAAGATCACATATAACCCTTTACCTTCACCTTTAAGACTTCACCTCAAGTAACCCTCAAGCTATACCTTGTTCAATGTATGGATAGCGTCCCATAACACCACCCACACTAAGGTACCACTTTAAGGTCACCTAAAGTGAACTTACCATTCATCCTTTCGACCTTTACACATTAAGGCATTTAAGAAACATAAACATTACATGAATCACATCATCATATTAAGACCAACATCTAAGATGATTATAAGTCATACTTGTGCAATGTGAAAGTAGCATCCCATACTACCACTCACACTAAGTACTACTTTGAAGTCACCCTAGACATGGCACATTCATATACAATAAACCATGACAAGGAAGTAACTCATAATACAATCCAAGTATAGAATGTATCTTTACATTTAAGAATTTAAGCCAACATTCTTCAGTTACTTCATCTAGAGGACTTTTATACATAAGTCATTAAGGCTTAGAGAACTCACTACAGCCCCTTCAAAGCCTACTTGTGCAATGTATAGATAGCATCCCATACTACTACCTACACTTTGTAGTACGTATCAAGTAACTAGAGTGCACATCTCGTACCATGGGAATAATCGTTTAACCAGCATAGACCATGCAAGCTAGATCAGGAATCCAATATCATATAGCCTCATACCATAAAGAGGTGCTCCACTTGCGTAAGGTAGAACGGTAACATTAGCTCATATGGGATCTGCTAGCCAATTTCCTATGTGGGCACATAGTTTTGGGATAAGAAGATGTTCGTTGGAACTCTAACCTAACATCAGGAGAGTTTCCATCTAACCATATCCACTCAGTGCTTAGCCTACATTCCCATAGATTATTTCATTCACATTACATTAGTTTATTAGGGAGAAATGTCATAGGCCTATCGACCCACGATACATCATTACACAAGGAAGGAATGTTATAAGCTTATCGATCCATGGTACATTCAAGGATAGCTCTAGAGTTCCCATGAAAACAATGCCACAAGTCTATCGATTCATGGTCCCTCATTACATTCTTATACTCATGAAAGGAATGCCACTAGTCTATTGATTCATGAGACATTAACTCATTAAGTAAGGAATGCCACTAGCCTATCAATTCTAGAGTCTTCATTACATTAGATCATTTATGAAAAGAATTCCTTAAGCCTATCAATTCATATCCATCAAGTCAAGACACATTCATTACTCATATATGAAAGGAATGCCATAGACTATCAATTTATATTCATCAAGTCAAGACACATTCATTATACAAGAAAAGGATACATAAGCCTACCAATTCTAGATTCAACATTCACATTGTAGAAACTCTTCACATTCCACCATTATCATTCGTGAGTGTCAAATTTAGAAATAGCCTTTCAATAATAAGACAAATACATTGAATACATGATCATCATTCTATCATTGAAATCACATGCATATCCTTCATATGACATTCATATATATATGACATCATGATAACACTCAATCTATCACACTATGCCTACAAGGCCATGATTACAATGTACAAAGTAATTAAACACTTCCACCTTTCAAGTGGATAAACATCTCTAACACAATTCTACTACAACAAGTAATTTGGTCAAAGTTACCCTTTCAAGGCTATGATCACAAATCCTTAATTCACCAATAATCAACATATTTAGGAATATATAATGATACAATTGAAAAATCTAAACCAATCCAGGCATAAATCCATCTACATTCATTGATAATCAATAAACAAACTTCATAAGGCACAATTTAGGAATTGAGAGAAATCATGGTTTCATACAGTATTTTCATCTTAAATCGTTAACTTAACATAAATATAATCATAATTTATCATTTAAAACATGTGATGAATGAACACATGAGATTGAGTAAAACTTAGGTTTTTTCAGAAACTTGAAAAACTTTGAAATCTATTTTGAAATTGACTCTAGGGTGAAAGATAACCCTAGATGAACGATCACCAAACCTTATTAGATTAATTCCCACTAAAATCTACCCAATAAGCCTTCTTATTCAAGCCCTAAGTCTTCTTCTTGTCTTGGTCTTCAATGGAGTTCTACAAAGAAGATATTTTGAGAGGGTGGGGTTTTGATTTAGGGAAATTGAAAATACCATTTTAATGTTTTAATACTCTTAACATATCTTAATATACTTAAAATAACCCCAAACACTTATTAGGACTTAGGGTGAATTTATCAATTCACCCCTAGCTTGGCCGAGCCATTTGACAGCAACCAGGTCCAAAGGACGGCTCCCTATCCACGGACCGTGGACGAGTTGACGACCCATCCTAGTCATCCATCATTTGGGGTTGTGGCAAGGTTTGTAGACCCTTGACCTACGGAGGCCATCCACGGGGCGTGGATTGACCTATGGGGCATTGACCCCTTCCGTAGTTCACCCCATATTTGGCAGCAACATGGTTTCCTTGGCGTCTTGGGGTTTAGTCTTAGGGTCCCCCTCAAGGCCACTTAGGGTGGTCCTTGGGGGGTCATACCTTGAAGTCTAACCCCTAAACACGTCAACCATGGCTCTGGACAACATAAACCACCATTAAACCTCACACTACTCTCAAACGCACACACGTTAGGCTCTAGTTCTACTTATTCCTTTATAGGGTGGTTACATTTTTCCCCACTTAGGAACATTGACCATCAAATGACACTTGAAACACATTAGGGGGTAAGGAATCAAGACTAGCAGCCCACAAATATGCATGCAACATCAATATAAATGCATAAACATAGGAGGAAACACCACTCCACATCAAAGGCTCAATGCAAACAAGAAGGTAGGAACTACATATACAAACTCATTATCCATCAAAACTTCACATTACATTACATTGGAGGTACTTCCTTCTCCAAATCACATCATGCTCATCACAACATCATTAAGCACATTTGCAATTTTCTGATAAAAGCACATTATGCAACTTCTACATAAAAATATTTAAGCATGCTCAACAAGTCGACTTATGATATATTTAGGCAACTCATCATAGATGTATATCAACATGAGAAACACAATTTTGAAAACTCATTTTCTCATATAAACAAGAATTCAAATAGAACATGCATAATGTAAGGAGACCATGGAAACTCAAATTCACATATGACTACAAAAACACGAAACAAGCTACAAGGAACTCTTGGTCTCAAGCTTGAATAGGAATAGAAGAAAGAGATAAGGATATCAACACTCTCAACAACCTTACTATTCATCATACCTGTAACACCCCGACTTTTCAAAACGTCTAAATTAATTCGTATCTTCGTGGAAAGACAAGGAGGGTGAGTAATAAATTAAGAATGATGTGATATGTCCTATTTTAAGTGTTCAAGTGTTGCATCTGAAGGTTTGAAGTTAGGTAAGTGGCAAAATAAAAGTTGGCGGAAGTTATCGTAAGTTCCTTCTTAAATATTTCTCTGAAATTTGGGTCAAATGTCTTGGAGGTTTTCTCCCAATCTATAAAGAGTTATGGGGCCTACAAACTATTGAATCGTAGGTCTACGAGTCTAGTTTCCAACGCATCAAACCGTTCATTCATACAACTTTAGAATAGAGAGATATTCACATTTTCGTGGGACTGCGCAAGCAGGCACGTGAGGTGGGGCCCTAGGTCGGTGGAAAGTTGTATATATCTTCTTCTTCGAGTTTTTTCTTCATTTTAAGCTAAATATATAGAGAAAACATAGAAACCCATTTTTAGAATCAAGTGAAATATAGATTTTCTCGACGTAAGTCCTTGACGAAAGTTGTTCTATGCGTTGGGCTTAACATCGTGGTATAATTTGTTTTATCAATTGTGTAGCATATCACATTTTAGTGTTGGGACAGCAGGGGTTTGAATTTATTTGAAGGTTTTGAGGTGAATTACGAACCTAAGATCGAGGTAAGACCCTTCTTTCATCGACTCTAGCTTTTATAAGCAGCAAATAGCAATTTGCGATGGAAATACATATCTTTTATTGTATTGTCATGGTATCTTTTATTTTGTGTGTTGATTATGGTCCTACCTTGTTGTAGTAT